>JAWQEG010002187.1:0-5000 GCA_033782935.1 Petrolisthes cinctipes | reverse complement strand
GCCATTTTCTGAGTTAAGTTTTTCATTTGGATGATTCAAAGCTTCATTCAACTTATTCAAAGCTTCATTGGGGTGAGTGAAAGCTTCATTGGGGTGATTCGAAGCTTCAGTAACTTAAAAACTAAGATAATATTCAGATTTTAGGCATTTTCTGAACAATTTTAGGCCATTTTCTGAGTTAAAGCTTCATTTGGGTGAGTCAAAGCTTCATTAAACATAGTCAAAGCTTCATTGGGGTGATTCGAAGCCTCATCAGGAGAAGATCGACGTTTCCTTCCAGGCCCGCCAGCAAAGTTAGCAGCTGCCAGACCCATGAGGTGTTTAGCGGCCTGTGAACCAGTGAACCCTCGACCCAGACCAGGATCCAGGCCTCTCTTGGAACTCCCAGAGGAACGAACAAACCTGGAACAGAATTTGATGATTTAGTAAAAGATTCGAGGCTTCGTAAAGGGATTCGAATCTTCGTAAAGGGATTCAAAGCTTCGTAAAGGGATTCGAAGCTTCGTAAAGGGATTCGAAGCTTCGTAAAGAGATTCGAATCTTCGTAAAGGGATTCGAAGCTTCGTAAAGGGATTTAAAGCCTTATATGGATGTTTCGAAGCCTTATACAGGGATTTGAAAGGATTCAAAGCTTCGTTAATAGATTTGAAGCTTTATTTGGGTGTCTTGAAGCTTCATTTGGGTGATTCGAACCTGAAAAAGGATTCGAAACTTTATTATGACCCATGAGGTGTTTAGCAGCCTGTGAACCAGTGAACCCTCGACACAGACCACGAGATTATTGTGTGTGTGTGTGTGTGTGTGTGTGTGTGTTTAAGAGAGAGAGAGAGAGTGTGTGTGTGTGTGTGTGTGTGTTTAAGAGAGAGAGAGAGTGTGTGTGTGTGTGTGTGTTTAAGAGAGAGAGAGAGAGTGTGTGTGTGTGTGTGTGTGTGTTTAAGAGAGAGAGAGAGTGTGTGTGTGTGTGTGTGTGTGTGTGTTTAAGAGAGAGAGAGAGAGAGAGAGAGAGAGAGAGAGAGAGAGAGAGTGTATGTGTGTGTGTGTGTGTGTGTGTTTAAGAGAGAGAGAGAGTGTGTGTGTGTGTGTGTGTGTGTTTAAGAGAGAGAGAGAGAGAGAGAGAGAGAGAGAGAGAGAGAGAGAGAGAGAGAGAGAGAGAGAGAGTGTATGTGTGTGTGTGTGTGTGTGTGTTTAAGAGAGAGAGAGAGAGTGTATGTGTGTGTGTGTGTGTGTATGTTTAAGAGAGAGAGAGAGAGAGAGTGTATGTGTGTGTGTGTGTGTGTGTTTAAGAGAGAGAGAGAGTGTGTGTGTGTGTGTGTGTGTGTTTAAGAGAGAGAGAGAGAGAGAGTGTATGTGTGTGTGTGTGTGTGTGTGTGTTTAAGAGACCATAGTCGCGTTTCATTCTCTTGACTGTTGTATAAATTTAGTTGGAACCTAACTCACTTTGAACTCATTTTTTGAACCTTTTATAGATAAGTTAGAACCTCCCGAGAAAAACATAAATCTAAAATAGTGTATACATTTATTTCGAACTGAACTAAATTTGAACCCATTTTTTTAACCTTTTAAAGATGAGTTAGAACCTTTCTTATAGTCTCATTGTGTGGGAATTTTAATTGGCTTTAAAATGAACACTATTTGAACTCTCTAGAATAATTAGAACCTTCTTAGAAAACACCAAAACTGGAATGGTGTATCAATTTATTTCGAACAGAACTCATTTTAAACCCATTTTTGAACTCCTTAGAGATTAGTTAGAACCTTTCTAATAGTCTCATTGTGTGGGGAATTTATTTGGCTTTAAAATAAACACTATATGAACCCTTTACGACAATTAGAACCTTCCGAAAAAAACGCAAAACAAAAATTGTGTATAAATTACATTATAAATTAACCCACTTAGATAGGATTAATTTATTGAGTAAATCTGGAGCAAACTGATTCCTTCAAACTATTCCATGTAACTATTTATGTTAATGTGGTCGTGTTTCTTGGCTTACTTTGGAGGAATCAAGGTGCTCCATACTAATGTACAGATTATAAAATATTTTCTTGGTTATAAAGGAATAATCTTTACAAATGTTAATAATAATAATAATAATAATAATAATTATTATTATTATTATTATTATCATTATTATTATTATTATTATTATTATTATTATATTTAATAATAATAATAATAATAATAATTATTATTATTATTATATTTAATAATAATAATAATAATTATTATTATTATTATTATTAAATATTATAATATAATTATTATTATTGTTATTATTATTATTATTATTATTATTATTATTATTATTATTAGATATTATAATAATTATTATTAATATCGTTATTATTATTATTATTATTATTATTATTAAATAAATGAATAGATAGATAGATAGACTTACTTTTCGAGTTCATTAGCTCTGACGATAGATTGTCCCAGTCTGGTAATGAGGTCCAATAGATAATCTGGATTATCTATCTCTATTACGGCCCTCCTGTTGATAGATAGATAGATAAATACATAGATAGATACATTATTTATATATATACATACATATATATATATTATTATTATTTAGATAGATTGATGGATAGATAGATACATTATTTATATATATACATATATACATATATATATTTTATTTAGATAGATAGATAGATAGATACATTATTTATATATACATACATACATATATATATTTCATTTAGATAGATAGATAGATAGATAGATACATTATTTATATATACATACATACATATATATATTTTATTTAGATAGATAGATAGATAGATAGATAATAATAATAATAGTAAGATAGATAGATAGATAGATATATTTTACTTAGATAGATAGATAGATAGATAGATAGATAGATAGATAATAATAATAGTAAGATAGATAGATAGATAGATATATTTTACTTAGATAGATAGATAGATAGATATATGGATATATCAATAGATATATTATGTTTAGATAGATAGTGAGTGATAGATAGATAGATACATTATTTATATACATACATATATATATTATTATTATTTAGATAGATAGATAGATATATTATTAGATAGATAGATAGATAGATATACGTATATATTATTTAGATAGATTGATAGATAGATACATATATATATTATTATTATTATTATTATTATTTGATAGATAGATAGATAGAGAGTGTGTGAGTAAGAGAGGTAGAGAGATAGATAGATATTATTATTATTTGATAGAGAGATAGATAGATAGATGATAATAATAAGATAGATAGATATTATTATTATAGATAGAGAGATAGATTATTATTATTATTATACTATTATTATTGCTAATATTATTATTATTATTATTATTATTATTATAAATATTATTATTAATATTATTAACATTATTATTATTATTATTATTATAATTATTAACAACAATAATATCAATATTATTAATAGTATTATTAGTATTATTAACATTATTGTTATTATTGATATTATTATTATTATTATTATTATTATTAATATTAATATTAATATTATTATTATTATTATTATTATTAATATTAATATTATTATTATCATTATTATTATTATTATTATTATTATTATTATTATTATTATTATTATATGTACTTACCTACTCAGAGAGGCAGACTCGATAGATAGAATAGTTGACACGAGAATTACGATAGATAGAATTCTATACACGCCTGCCATGGTGATCTGAAAATAGATAAATAGATAGATAGATTATTATTATTATTTTTATTATTATTATTATTATTATTTTTATTTTTATTATTATTATTATTATTATTATTATTATTATTATTATTATTATTATTATTATTATTATTATTAATAGATTGATACATACATACATACAAAAATATTAAATAGATAGATATATTATTATCATTATTATTATCATTATTATTAAAATATTTTCGAATTAATAATAACAATAATAATAAAAAAAATAATAATTGTATGCTCCAAAACCCATTAGAGAGAGAGAGAGAGAGAGAGAGAGAGAGAGAGAGAGAGAGAGAGAGATATATATGAAAGAGAGAGAGAGAGAGAGAGAGAGAGAGAGAGAGAGAGAGAGAGAGAGAGAGAGAATGTATGTGTGTGTATGTATGTATGAGAGAGAGAGAGAGAGAGAGAGAGAGAGAGAGAGAGAGAGAGAGAGAATGTATGTGTGTGTATGTATGTATGAGAGAGAGAGAGAGAGAGAGAGAGAGAGAGAGAGAGAGAGAGTGTATGTATGTATGTATGTGTGTGTATCTACAGTATATAATATTTTTTAATCTCTATATATATATATTGGATAGCCACCTCGGGGAACCTCAGTGCCTCTTGGGATGTGGAGGGGGATACACGTGTTTTTTTTTTCTCCTCTATGACCACGTGTTTATATATACTCGCTATATTTGGTAAGTATGTTTGTGTGTATGTTTGTATGTTGTATGTTTATCTATGTATGTAAGTGTATATATATGTTTGTGTATGTATGTAAGTGTATATATATGTTTGTATGTATATACGTATGTGTGTGTGTGTGTGTGTGTGTATGTTTCGTTAATGGTGTGTGTATGTGTATATATTTGTGTGTATGTATGTATGACTGTATGTGTGTATATGTATGTAATTGTGTGTATGTTAGTGTATGTACGTATGTGTGTTAACATGTGTGTGTATGTTACGCTAATGTTAAGTATGTGTGTATGATTGTATGTTTGTGTATGCATGTAAGTGTATGTATGATTGTATGTGTGTGTATGTATATATTTGTGTGATAACGTGTGTGTGTGTGTATGTTTCGCTAATGGTGTGTGTATGTATGTATGTATGTATGTATGTGTGTGTGTATATATGTGTATGTATGTATGTAAGAGAGACAGTATGTATGTGTATGTGTATATGTATGTCTGTATATATATATGTGTGTATGTATGTCTGTATATATATATGTGTATGTATGTATATTTATTTGTGTATGTATGTAT
>JAWQEG010002186.1:22500-210867 GCA_033782935.1 Petrolisthes cinctipes | reverse complement strand
CTTTTGTGACTGTGTGTGTCCCCTGTATGTGGTTGTGTGAGGTGTGTGTGTGTGTATATGTGTTTACGTATGGTGTGTGTGTGTGTGTGTGTGTGTGCTTGTGTGTATTGTCCTTGTGATGTGTGTGATAACGTAAGGTGTGTGTGTGTGTCTGTGTGTATTGTCCTTGTTCTTTGTATGTGCTTGTGTGTGTGTGTGTGTGTGTGTGTATGAGGCATGTGTGTGTCCAAGGAGAAAGAGGTTGGTGTTGTGTTCTACAGCTGGTATCCAAGGTAGGACCAGGTGTTCAATGTCCGACTTTGGTCAGCGAGAAGAGAGGAGAGGAGAGGAGAGGAGAGGAGAGAGGAGAGAGGAGAGAAGGAAGGAAAGGAAAGGAGAGGAGAGAGGAGAGGAGACGAGAGGAGGAGAGGAGAGGAGAGGTGAAGTGAAGTGAAGTGACGCTGAACGGGAAAGGATGGTGATGATTGATGGTGATTGATGTTGATGGTGATGATGATGATTGATGGTGATAATGATGATGGTGATTGATGGTGATGATGATTGATGGTGATGATGTTTGATGATTGATGGTGATAATGATGATGATTGATGGTGATTGATGATGATATTTAATGATAATGATGTTTGATGATGATTGATAACGAAACCTAAATGAGAGAGAGAGAGAGAGAGAGAGAGAGAGAGAGAGAGAGAGAGAGAGAGAGAGAGAGAGAGAGAGAGAGGGGGGGGGGTGTCACTTGGATGAACTTTTCTCTGGTCAGGTCATAAAGCCTAGTTGTTGTGGTAATGTTGGTAGTTGTGGTAATGTTGGTAGTTGTGGTGATGGTGGTAGTTGTGATGATAGTGGTAATGTTGGTAGTTGTGGTGATTTAAAGAATAGTGAAGATTGTGAAAATTGTGACAGCTTGGTGGTGTGGGTGGTGAATGTGGAAACTGTAATGGTGTGGTTGTGGTGACAGTTGTGATGATGATGATGATGATGATGATGATAGTGACGATGAAGACTGACTGTTGTGGTGATGGTATGATTATAATGATTGTGAGGCTATGATAATTGTGATAATGATAATTGGAATGATGGTGATTGTTTTGGAATAAATTTTGTTTTATATCTTACAATAATATTCCTTTTTTAGATTTTAGATTCATAGTAGATAAAATATTATGTAAGTATGTATCAATAATGTGTATTGTTAAAGTGGGACAGAATTTTCAATATTGCATAATAATTCGTGCAGTTGAAATAATCTCAATGTTTTGTCAATGTTTATTATCTAGTTTACCATTTTTTTATTAGTTGTTTAAAATTACAACAGCTGTGTCATACGCATTATATAACTTTCACGAGATAATAGATGTATGTACAGTCGGCAATATAAGTTGGCTTCATTCCCACCTGACGTAAATATGATGAGCCTATTATAGTGATATTGTAACACTATTTTAATGCATATACAGATGACATACAGTCGTGGTCAAAAATAATCATCCATATAGGGGTAACTCACGTAAGATTTTGACAGCTTCCCTCTGTTCCTTAGCTGATATACTTTCCGATAAATAGGTTAACTACCATCGTTTAATTTACTACAAGCAGCTACAAACTGCTTAAAATAATAACATTATATGTGAACATGAAAACATTAGACAGCAAATTGTTAAAGTTACCCATATGTGGATGATTATTATTGACCACGACTGTACATACTTCTCACATGGTAGATTATCATTATATATATATATATATATATATGCTGTTGGAATAGAAAATGGTTTAGAATGTAACTTTATCTGCTTTACAGTGGTTCTCAAACTTTTCCAACTTTTGCTGGTACTAGGCGGAACCCACTACGACTCCCTCACCTCATATAGGTGGAAACCAACCCCCTTATAGGTGCCACCCCCCTCCACACACACACACACACACACACACACACACACACGCACACACACATACACACATATATAACTATATAAAGTGTAGTTTAGCTCTTGATTCTTGTGTGACCGAGGTAGAGGTATGTTGTTCATGTAGGTATTCTGTTACATCACTTGCTGCACTTGTCTGTTCAGTACGAACACTACACTCAATATAATCAGTAAATGTATTATCCTGACTAGTGGCAGTGCAGTGATTTGATTTTATCCATTAATTATCAAATTTATATATAAATATAACTAGACTCCATCATTATATATATATATATATATATATATATATATATATATATATATATATATATATATATATATATATATATATATATATATATATATATATATATATATATATATAATCGTTACTGTGTTATGGACTGCATTTCTATGTTATTACAGTCTGTTTACAAGTAGCTTCTTATTGTAATAATATATTTCTATGTGTTGTTATTGCCAAGAGCTAAAATTGTTTGTTTCCTTTTACTAATGGTGTCTGTTTACAAATATCTTTATATTGTATTGTTATTTGGCAGATATAATACTATTTCCTTTTATATATAATGGTGTCTATGAGTATTCTTCTATTGTAATATACTTCTATGTGTTATTATTGCCAGAAGTTATATTATTTCCATTTATATAATTATAATGGTGTCTGTTAACGAGTATTTTTTTATTATAATATACTTTAAGTGTTATTTATTATTACCAGATATAATATTGCTTCCTTTAAACTAATGTTGTTGTTGTTGTTGTTGTTTTGTAGGATGAGGCCGGGAGGAGGGGGTGTAGCCTAGCCTGCACCACCTGACCCTCTCTTCCCCACCACAGCAACCCACCCACACCACGCCTACCACACCCGCCCACGCTGCCTCTCCCTGCCCCACCCCACCCGCCGCCCGCCCAGTCATGGACGCCGAAAACAGGGTGGTCCTCAATGTGGGTGGGATCAGGCACGAGACTTATAAGGTGAGTTGAACACTGGCTACCAACGACCTGCTCTCTTATTTATAAAACAAAAACCATCTTTTGTTTTTACTTATATGAATAGAATGTGTGTGTTTGTGTGTGTGTGTGTGTGTGTGTGTGTGTGTGTGTGTGTGTGTGTGTGTGTGTGTCAGCATTAACCAGTGGGAATGCTACAAATGTGTGCATGTGAAATCTGAGTTAAGTAACATTACCAACCATGAGAGAGAGAGAGAGTTAGGATAGGCCTTGGTGTTGAGTGTGGCTGTGTGGTGTACATGTGGCCGAGTTACAAGGGACACCAAAGAGCCACACTATTGCTTTAGAAATCCATCCCTTTTGCATGTGAGTGCCGGTAAGTGAGTGTGGCAGCGCTTGCACGTATGCTAATTTATGGGTTCCTAAGTAATCACGTCTAGTGGGGATTCGCCCCGTCATACAGTCACTGTGAAAAGTTGGTGTCCTCTTCCAACATGCAGAAATTAGTTGAATTGTTGTGTTCATAATGGGATGTTTGTTATGTGTTGTTTACGTAAGTTGTACCTTGGTGAGAGTATAAATATAAACAATACAACTGTAGTGGAACCAGTGTGGATGTTTCACCACGTTTTAGTGACCCTTTGATAGCCATTGAAACGCTATTTTGGTGAAAAACATTATTTTTTCAACCCCTCCTAAATGTGTACAATACCTACTTCTATTCCCAAACCATTGGATTACAAGTCTAATGTGCTAACCACTCGGCCACCTTTCCTCTTATAAATATCGTAATAGACTTATGCAAACGAATACTCAGCCTTCGATAAAACGATAACACTAACCTTGATTTTAAATAATTTGGAGGAATCAGTTGTTCCAGATCTACCGATATTTGTTGTTGGTGAGTTGGAAGGATACTGATTCCTCCAGACTATGCTAGAAAACAGACGACCCCAGTGAGTCTATACTAGGGGATCTGTTTCGCTGGATAGTTTGGAGAAATAAGTAGCCCTCCTATTTACCATGTCAACAAGTTTCTGGTGTGAGGAGGTTAGAAATTCGTTCACTAAACTTAAACTAAAGTAGTATTACATTTGAACTATTGTACAGTCACGAGCACTAATACCTAGAGACAGTAAATAAATGCACAATAAGATCTCCATTGGAATTACTTCGTTGGTGAATTGGACTTTTCAAAGTTTCAACCAAAGCTGTATACTTATTAGTGCTCATGACTGTACTGTATTAAACTAGTTGTGTATCTAGTTCAACCCCATCCCAGTCACCCCCACTTCCCCACATCCACTTCCCTTGGCCTTGCAGCTTCTGACGCCTCCCTGTGGATGATATTACTAAACTATTTCGTTGAGGAAAAGTTCTCTTCTTCTCTCAAATCCTATTATTTTGCAGAACGAATTGAACGACGACGAGCCTATTTCCTTGAAGAAGAAGTTTGATAATATGACCCTGAATCTCTATAGTCAAGAATGCAACTGTAGTTACACAAATAGATAGATTATTTTAGTCCGAGGGAAATACTACTTTGATTTAGGTTTATTGAACGAATCTCTAATACTACGACCCTGTGTGTTTTTACTCCCGTAGGCGACGCTGAAGAAGATTCCCGCTACCCGCCTCTCCCGCCTCACCGAGAACCTGGCCAACTACGACCCCATCCTCAATGAGTACTTCTTCGACCGCCACCCAGGAGTGTTCGCCCAGGTCTGTGTGTGTCTGTGTGTGTGTGTGTTTCGAGGGTTGAAATAAGAGCCCCTTTGATGTGGGCTTACTACCCCTACACCAAAAACACAACGTTGTCTTCTCACCTCTTGTCCCAGTAGTGTGTGTTCAACACTCTTTATTGCAAATAAACCTTGTACAGAAGGGTAGCATACTCTTGGAACATCATTGTATTACATGGCCTGTGTGGCCTTCCTTGCTCGGTAAATTGCATTTCTACAGATTTTATTTGTTGTGGCCATCTCTTGATGGGGGCGTCCTCTGGAGGCTACAAGGCTTATTATTACTGCAATCTGCTTCATAAAGAGAAATAATTCGACTGTACTGTGAAGCGGCTTCATGTTGGGGATATGAAGGTTATGAAACAAACAAAACGTAAAGATGTAAAATTTGATATGTGTTTCCACAAAGGATGTACAGCTAAATGAGCCTTGGCCATTTAATAAAAAAAATAAATTATTTTTTTTTATCTCTAGGTTGAGCTGTCAACGTTTTTCCTGTTCCACCATATATTGCAAGCTCTATTTTAAAACGGCACTACTGAACTTGTAAAACTAAATAACATGTTTTCCCTTCATAATGTAATTACACTGTAGTTCCCAGAATGTTTGACTAATTCATTCTGCCAGAAGTCGAGTTTCCCTCAGAATCCAAGTGGCCCCGTACTGAGTTGAAGTCGGAGTGATTGCATCCATGCTTGCCAATTGGACTGCACAAATCAGTTTGCCCAATTCATCATCCTAAATTGTGTAATGCTGGACTGCACACACGACCACCTGACCACTCCCACAATAACACTGGCACCCTGTCTATGTAGTCTGACTGATATAACCAAAACAGTGTGGATGAAGGAGTCGTAATGAAGGAGGTAGAGGTCACATGTTCACCCCTTAAAACTTGTTGTAGTATTTAAAACAGATTCAACACTAGCCAACACGTAAACCTTTAATCCAAGTACAAGGCTTCATGGTTTAGGTCTGGTGGAATTCGTCTTCTATTTCCCAGTGCATCTCATAATTGTCAAAGTTTGGTCACTGCTAACTTTTCATGAACCATGCCTGCCACATCGATCAACTCTTCACTAATTTCCCCCTACACACTAACCATACTGACCTCTTCTATCACACACACCACTACCATCACAATAGCTACACTAAGTTCACCTTCCTCCCTTCACACTAACCCGTAGCACACTCTTCCCTACCATCATACTAACCCTCACCCACCCGTCACACTAACACATTCACACACCGTCCCTAACAAGACCTGCATAACAGGGCTTAATTGATTGGCC
This sequence comes from Petrolisthes cinctipes, assembly GCA_033782935.1. NCBI lineage: Eukaryota > Metazoa > Arthropoda > Malacostraca > Decapoda > Porcellanidae > Petrolisthes > Petrolisthes cinctipes. The sequence continues at coordinate 204,950 of JAWQEG010002186.1, read as the reverse complement.
CTCCCGTGTGTCGCGCCTCACCACTTGTTAATGCATTTCTCACCTTGACCTGATCTGACCTGACCTATCTTCTTCTCTCCCTCTCCTGACCTGACCTGTCTTCTCTCCCTCTCCTGACCTGACCTGTCTTCTCTCCCTCTCCTGACCTGTCTTCTTCTCTCCCTCTCCTGACCTGACCTGTCTTCTCTCCCTCTCCTGACCTGTCTTCTTCTCTCCCTCTCCTGACCTGACCTGACCTGTCTTCTCTCCCTCTCCTGACCTGTCTTCTTCTCTCCCTCTCCTGACCTGTCTTCTTCTCTCCCTCTCCTGACCTGACCTGTCTTCTCTCCCTCTCCTGACCTGTCTTCTTCTCTCCCTCTCCTGACCTGACCTGTCTTCTCTCCCTCTCCTGACCTGTCTTCTTCTCTCCCTCTCCTGACCTGCTTCTTCTCTTCCTCACCTGACCAGTCTTATTGAAATTCATATGTCCCTCTCCTTTCCCTCCACTAATAATTCATCCTGTATCTCTCTCCACTCTTGAAGCTACTGTCATTCGTCGCTGTCCCTTTGTGCCCCTTAGCCCATTCCCTTTTGTCCTCTTCCCCAGCACTCCTAATACCCCTCTGCCCTGTCCCATCCCTACATTCTCCATCTCACCACTCTTGATGCCACAGTGCTCCGACACTGACGCACCCTGTCACAGATCGCATGAAATTCCTCAGCCCCTCCATTTCTATCCTTTTCTCCAGCCTTCATGATGCCCTTCTGCCCAGCCCTTCCCCTTCCAAACCCTGCTGCAGCACTTTTGATGTGACTATCTCTTCCTTGATCACTTCTGACCCATCACTCTTACTACAGCTGTGCCCTTTCCTTCTGTCATCTGCCTCACTTCTCTTGCTTACCACTCTGGCCTTGCCCTGACTCCTTATCTGGCCACCAGGTGCTGAACTACTACCGGACGGGGAAGCTACACTATCCAACGGATGTGTGTGGTCCGCTGTTTGAGGAGGAGCTCGAGTACTGGGGCCTAGATTCCAACCAGGTAGAGCCCTGCTGCTGGATGACCTACACAGCGGTGAGTATCTCATCTTTGATGACCCCTACTTATCTCTGAAAACCACTGAGGATCATCAAGGACCTCTGTTTAATAAGCCGAACCTCTACTTTACCTTTGATGACCTTGACTACTGTCAATATGTGCTACATTTTTCTTGATGAATGTTACAGGCATCTTCCTGATACTTTACTTAAACTTTTGGGGTTTGTTAAACTTTGACCTTGATTTACTTTCATGGTGTACATTTTATAACGGACAATAGTGAGTGACATGGTATATGAAAATATCCCTTTCACTTTATAAAACAGCCTCACTGTTACCATAACAGCCATTGCAGTACTCAAGATTTACCCTGACGTCTTTCTCCCTGTTCAATGATGTTGCATAATGCCTTGTTGGGTCAACTTGGGTGCCTCTAGTGCCAGTTTGAAAATCGCATCATATGTAAGAGTGGGTTGGTGATGACCTTGGCCTCAGGAATGAGCATGAAGCCCATATTCAGTTTTGGATAATAATAACAATACAGTCATTCTTACACTTATGAAGGTACTGGTATACTTTTTGGCCTGGGACACCCAGGCACTTTGTGGTCGCCACACAAGGACCACACGAGTCGTCCTCTGACTATTCACAACTGAAGAGGGTGACAGTCATCGTCGAAACTGTATGGTAATAAGTCTTTTATCTACTATTGTAGGTTTCTTCGCCTTTACGTCCCCACTACAGCGGTGTTACTGCGTGACAAGTGTGTGTGGTCCTTGTGTGGCGACCACAAAGCACCCGTGTGTCCCAGGCTTTAATGTCTCATCCTTTCACTTTGGCTGCAACTTAGCTTTCTTTTCTATATCCACAGCATCGAGACACGCAGGAGACCCTGGCTGTGCTGGATCGCCTCGACCTGGACACTGACAAGCCCAGTGAGGAAGAGTTGGCCAGGAAGTTTGGGTTTGAGGATGACTACCTCTCTGGGAACCTCTCCTGGTGGCAGAAAACCAAGCCTAAGTTGTGGTCCCTCTTTGACGAGCCTTATTCCTCACAGGCAGCCAAGGTGAAGTGGAAGGAACAGAAGGAAAGAGAATTAACGTTGGGGATTTAATTAATGGGAAAATAAAGATAATGTAGAGTAGATAAAAAATAGATAAAACCTGGGGAAGAGAACTTTGGGGATTTTATTAATGGAAAGATAATGTAGAGATCAGGAAAGCAGTAGATAAAACCTATAATTACTGAAGTGGAAGGACAAGAGGGGAAGAGAACATTGGGGATTTAATTTAAGGTACCCTGTGATTTAGTCAGAAAATTGGATATAAATGAGTCCTTCAAATATTGCCACATAACGCCAACTATATGGAAGGAGCTAGTTTCGTGGCACAGTCAGGAGGAATCAGAAGCCTTTAATTTTCATACACGATCACAGGGTCCTTAATTTATGGAAGGATAATGTAGAGTAGGAAGCCAGTAGATAAAACCTAACTGAAGTGGAAGGAGCAGAAGGGAAGAGAATTAAATTGGGGATTTAATTAATGGAAAGATAGAGATAATGTAGAGTAGAAAAACAATAGATAAAACCAGGGGAAGATAATTAAAGTTCAGGGTTAATGGAAAGATATAATATAGAGCAAGAAAGCAGTAGAAAATATCTATAATAACTGAGGTGGAAGGAGCAGAAGGAAAGAGAATTAACTTTGGGGATTTAATTAAATGGAAAGATAATGTAGAGTAGGAAAGCAGTAGACGGAACCTGAGGAAGAGAATTAATGTTGGGAATTTAATTAATGGATAGATAATGTAGTGTAGGAAAGCAGTAGATGGAACCTAACATGCTTACAAGATTAATAATGATATTCTTAACTCTTTGGGTGTGGAATCCAGTATATTAGTAATTCTGTACAATTCCCTGTTTTTAAGTGGTTGAAGTATTTCCTCGGGGTTTAATTTTTGTATACAGTTTATGGAGTGAATAATTAGAATTTTTTTTTAGCTTAATTAGCTTTTGTCCAAGTATTGTATTTTGGTATGTGCAGTATTGATTACTTTATGTTTTTGGACAAGTATTGGTGTGAAAAGAATGATTTTTTTTTTGCATGTAAGCTTATGGATAAATTTAGGTTTTTCATCCAGTTGTAGAAGGCATCTGTCAAATTATTTAGTTTTTAAGGACCCTGTGATTGTGTATGAAAATTGGAGGCTTCTGATTCCTCCTGACCACGCCACAAAACAAGCTCCAATTTTCTGACTACATCACAGAGTCCCTTAATATAACTTAGGCCTGAGGCACACCATTGATATGATTGGACAGTTACAGGTATAATAGTTGTTTGTAAGCATTCTCATACATATATATAACTGTACATACTGTATCATTTATTGTTATGTTTTGGGAATGCATAATACAGTAGTTCAAAATAGAGGAAAATAAGCTAGAAAAATTATGGCTTAATTATTGATGTGTATTGTCCGATAGTAAAGTAAAACTATCTTTTGTCATAATATATACAGTAGTACACATATATTTTGTGATAACAGCTATGTGACTGATTCATTCTAATCAAGAGTAATTATTGACCCACCTAAAACACTAAAACATTAATTGCATGTTTTTTTGTTGTTGTTGTTTTTTTTGTGTGGAGGGAGGGGGGAGGGGGGGCATACAATAAGTGGATAATATTTCCATTGATTTGTCTTAATACTTTGCAGATTTATAGTTCTGAGGTTCCTCCTAAGTCCAAATTTTTCCATTTTTTTTTAAACCGAACATAAATTCCGCTTAGTTTCTTCAGTTTTTCCATTCTTTCTGTTTCCTCTTCCATCTTTCACCCAGATTTCAAGTGCTGTATAAGTTTATTCTCCCATATATATAATCCTAGTCTCTCCATCATTTAGTTTTTCCTTAGGTCATTCCTCTGTCATCTTCCTTTCTTCTCTTAAGGGGATAATTTATTCACTTTGGGTACATTGGAGTGACTTGATTCCTCCAAAGTATGCCAGGAAACAGGACCAGATGAACAAAAATAATGGTATCCTGTTGCCAGGAATAGTTTGGAGGAATAATTTTCTCCAGATTTACCTACACTGTATTTCCTCCTCAATTCCTCCGTCTGCCTCACCTCCACTCATGCCATATGGAAATTTTGCAATGCTTTGTATTATCATTAGTATATAGGACAATTAAAGTTAGCACTATCTTTTTAACCCAGGCTCAGTATATCCCTTTAAGTCTATAATATGGTAATGTGTAACAGAAGCCTTGGAAAATATTTATTGGTCTTCAATGAGGGACTGGGAGTAAAACAAAGTGATGTATGCAAGTATTTAGTCAATGTACACTCAGATACCATAGTCTTTAGCCCACCTGAGTCAAAGCCCAGAGATCTGAAGCAGGTGGTTTCTGGACGACAGCCCACACAAAGTCTCCATTGGTTTGAGATTTGTGTAGCATCGTCATGGTGTGGGTGGGCTGTCATCCAGAAACCGCCTTCTTCAGATCTCGGGCTTCAGCTCAGGTGGACAAGAGACAATAGTATCCGAATGTCCATGGAAAGTCTACATTATGTTGTTTTGCATTTACAGTATATTTTGCTTTATAGTGTTCCTGAACTTTCTCTTCTCTAATAATAAATCCTTACTCAAGAATATGCAAATGTTGTAGGAGTTAATTGTCTTGGATATTTAATAATTGGATATTGATAATGCATGACCTTTTGATTTATTCAATTTCACAAAGGAAGTCATTAGTGTATTCTGTAATCATTTAATATATCTTCACTGTACTACTACTATAAACTTTACCAAGGAAATTAGTAATGCTGTATGATTATAATGTTATTGTTGTCATGTATACTAATACCAGCTCTTCATCGCCACAGGTCATTGGCGTCATCTCTGTTTTCTTCATCTGCGTTTCCATCCTGTCCTTCTGCCTCAAAACTCACCCGGACATGCGTGTGCCAGTCATAGAAAATGTGACAGTGACCACCCCAGAAAACACAACTGCCTGGACACTAGACAAGAAAGCCACTAATGCACACGAAGCTTTCTTCTACATCGAGTGTGTCTGTAACACTTGGTTTACCTTTGAGATTCTTATCAGGCTCATTGCATCACCTAACAAGTTTGAGTTCCTAAAAGCGTCTGTGAATATGATCGACTTCATTGCTACACTGAGCTTCTATGTGGACATCATTCTCCAGAAGTTTGCATCTCATGTTGAGAATGCAGACATTCTAGAGTTCTTCAGTATCATCCGTATCATGAGATTATTCAAACTGACGCGTCATTCTTCAGGGCTCAAGATCCTCATACAGACCTTCCGGGCCTCAGCCAAGGAGTTGACCCTCCTTGTCTTCTTTCTGGTCTTAGGTATTGTGATCTTTGCCTCTCTTGTCTACTATGCTGAGAGAATACAGGCCAACCCCCACAACGACTTCAACAGTATCCCCTTGGGTCTGTGGTGGGCACTGGTCACCATGACTACTGTGGGCTATGGTGACATGGCACCCAAAACTTACGTAGGCATGTTCGTGGGTGCGTTGTGTGCTCTTGCCGGTGTGTTGACCATTGCGCTGCCAGTTCCTGTCATAGTGTCAAACTTTGCCATGTACTACAGTCACACACAAGCTCGAGCTAAGCTGCCTAAAAAGCGACGGCGAGTGTTACCCGTGGAGCATGTGAGAGCTGGACCAGTCATCCCACCACCCAAGAGAGGGGGCGGACCCAATGCAGTGCGGGGACCCGGACCCAAGATGGGTAAGTTGGTTCAGTAAGATCTCAAGTCTTTTTATTCAGTGTTTTACAATGGATGTATCACCTCTTGTGCCTCTTTATCTTCTTACCAGCATTTTCCCCTTCATTCCCATTGCTTCTACTCATCACTGTTTCTTTCTTTTTATACAATAGGCTACCTCTTTACTTTCTCCCAGCTCTTATATTAAGTAAATTGAAGTTGTCCTACTATAATATATGCATCCTTGCATTCAATATATAAGATTACAGTACATCAGACATACACTATATAGTATTTTGATGAAAAGGATGAATATACAGAATTCATTTCATCCATTAGTATATCTATAGGAGAGTTAATTCATATACAACTTATAATTTTATAAAAGCAATGTTTGTACAGTTATTAATTTGCTACCTAAACATGATTCAAAGCCATTGTGGTCTAATGATATAATTATAATTGTTCACACAGCAAGCCACAGGTCTGGCTATAATTCCTTATGGATTCACCATTTTCATACATAGCCTATATAAACTGGGAATTATGAAAGTATATTTTTGATAAACAGTAGCACTTGTAAAGTACAACAGAATCTAGAAACTGGATAGCTGATGGGTTAACTTAATGTGCATAGCCTATGCTCATGTACATAATTTTTATACCAAAATTAGTAATCAGCTATACTGAAATACATTTTATACGACAAATTGGTTTATCAAGAAATGATAAATCATTAAGCATTGTATGATACATAACAGATTTCTTCTGTCTTCACACATGTGTCTGTTCAGTTTGTCTCACCCGTGTGTCTGTTGCAAGTGATTTTATAGACTGTTGATTCTTCAACTGTAGCATCAGTTGTATTTTATAATTTGCTGAGGTTGGATTACAGTATTAAAACCTTCATATAAGTTTCAATTGTGTGAATCCCATTCATAGTATGGGAAGGGAAGGCAAGCAATCTTGTATATGACTATACATTTTTCATTAATATTACATTATAATATTAACATACCCAGTAGAGTACATTATTTTTACTCTGTACCACCTCTATACAGTTCTGTACTACTAGTATCTATTCTCTCTTTCATTCCTTATTACCTGGTAGCTGCTCACCTCACCTATCCTTATCCCTACATCATTATATACCTTTCTCTTCCTTGCCTCTGTCTTCATTTGCTTTATGTCTCACTTTGGCTTGCCACTGACTCATCTACCTTGTACAAAGGATAATGAAACTTTTGCACTGACAACCGTTTTATCTCACAGGGTACAGTATTCAGAACTACGGTATGTTATTTTGCTTCTTTGGCCGTTTTTCAAGATATCATACTAGAAAAGATGTCTTAAACATTTCTTTTTCTTATGTTTTTACAAAACATTCTCTAAGCCAATGTAAAAAGCCAATTCTAAAAATGTAACACCATTCTTAACTTATAAGTAATGATTTATGAAATATTGAATACCTTCCCCATATCTAATTTGTCTTTAATTATCTGTTTAAAGTACTTCCTTTAAATTATTTTGTAAGTTTCAATAAAACAGCAGAATTAAAGACATCTATAATATTTAAAAGCAAGGATAACATCAACTTCCTTACACCTGTGAGAAAAAGCTTGTTACCTCTGTTCAATCTACAATCTCTACCTGACTCTTGACCACTACCTCTAGCCTGGCATGTATTCACCTTGCTGCCTCTTTTGTTTTCTCACTGACTCTGGGTTGCATGAGCACTGGAAGAGTTCATCAGCGGAGCCCTGTTGTCCACCTCTAATGGGGCCAATTTCACATCCTCAATCACCTCTAGGCAGCTGTGAGCATGATGACAGTCCAATACTCCTTGTTTAACTTGTATCCCATCCACAGACTGGCATCTTATGCTGTTTGATGCATTAAAAATCATATAGCATTTATACCTGAACAAGCAAGGCCAGCATCTGCCACCTTGCCTAACAGTTCTGCCTGAATAACCTTTATAGATTCATGATCCTCATCTCATGATTCCCCCATTTGTATGTTGTCAGGAATGTGATTGATGTTCATGTTCAGTGAGATAACATTGGTATATCTTAACATGTGTGTTAGCAGGAATGTGAATGGTGTTAAACATGCCATGTTAGCATTTGACTAGCGTGAGTCATTAGGAATGTGGTTGATTTGTTTTGAGGATTATGTTGGCATTGGTGATGGACTGAATGTTATGTGGTGACTGATGTGTGTTTTTCATTGCCTGACTTCAAGTGCCATGATCCCTTCATACTTGTTTTTAAACATGTTAATAATACTACGGTACATTGTGTGCAAATTTTACGTACAGCACGTGTTGCTAATATACTGTACAATTGTCATCCTGCCTGGCTAGTTTATATATTGAAAGTATATAATGGACATCATAAAGTGCTCTTAAACAGTATATTTTTGTCAATAATTGATCAACTACAGTCTGTCTGTTTATCTAAATTACACTAGTGACAAAGTATCAAAATACATTTATGATATTGCTACAATGTTGTAGTTTTTACATAAATTGGATAATTAGCAGCATGATTGTTAAGGAATATTGTCATCATTAACTATTAAGAGCCTTCATATATAAGACAATATTCCTTTTGACTGAAACCTGCACCAACCACCAGTCTCATGGTTACCAAAATAACCCTTTTTGTTGTAGACTGTGTGAAAATGTTTGCAGCTGAGACATCAACTTAGGTTCTTGACATCAGGAAGCAACTGTTCTTTAATTTGTTTTTTAGTCAACTTTGTTTTCTAAATGTGTGTTTCATGTCCTCATCTTGAATAGTTATCCTGCAACTCCTATCCTCCCATAGAACTGGCTGTTCACTATTTTTTTTTTTACTCTTGCTCTCAACAGATAATATTATGGCACTCAGTACCCTCCCTCATCTGTTCACTCGAGAATCATATTAGCACTGATAAATATAAAAGCTGGCCTTATTATCTTTGTATGATGAAATACTGAATGTTTGTTTCATCTTTCCGGGGATCCTTGTTGTCCTCCTTGGTCTAAAATTTCTTACCAAGCTTCCTGTGTGCATTGTCTGTTAGCAGGAGAACAGAGTTGTAGTCATGCACTCTGTGGCTCCAGATATTTAGGTCATGCAAGGCAAATTATCCTTCTCATTTTTGCAAGATTACTGGTATTCATGTTCAATAGTTTATAACGTTAGTTATTGTATGTCATTGCTGTTCTTTATTGTATGAGTTTTAAGTGATATTTGCAATATTGTGCTGAAATGCTCTCATAATTTGTCCTTCTGTTAGTCTAGAGATTTTTATATCTCCGTACTTTGTGAGATTGCCTAGTGTTTATGTACCCTTAATTTCTAAGTAAATAATTAACTTCAAGAACAATATCTTCACCTGTCATTGCTTGAACTACTTTTCTCACAAGCCATTCTGCCCAGGTAGACTCGGCTACAGCCAGACAATCTCAACACAGAACCTCAAACTGTGCTAAGAATTGTATCAGACTTCATAGCCATATATTTCCATTAATATCATGTCCTAGTATACACAGTGACTTAAAAGATAAAAACGTATCACTGACATTGCCACTGCAGGTGAGAAACGGCTGCGAACAAGCCATTGAGGTAAGTGATTCCTCTCTACATTATCAATTATTTGTTGTTGTTTGGGCAATTGTTTGGTGGAGAGCACATCCCCTGGCCCCCACACCTACCCCAAAGAGTATCTATTAACCTCATTGCAGACCTTTATATTTTTGTGTTCATTTTGGTGTGTTGTGATCCGAGATAAGTATGTCATAGGACATGGTGAGTAATTGTGACATGGATGACTGATTGGTTATCTATCATTTTACTCTAATGGTAGAGAGAATGCTACTGTTGAGGAATGTGTAGAACTGATATGAATGCAGTGAGGAGCACATAGGTGTAGTAGAGTGAGGCATATATAGCTTTCTGCTAAACCGAGCATAAATACTGTCGATTCAATTCAAGTCACTCATTCATCGTGTTCAGTCATGGCCATAGTGGCTTTGGGATTAGCATTATTGACTTTGAAATTATTGACCTGGACTGTCTGGGTTCAAACTACAGCAGGGGCAGGAGATGTGAGTTACCTCAGCTCTCCATCCACCTTAACAGGGTTGGTTCGTTGGTAAAAAGAAAACTTAGGGTAACTTTTGGGAAGGATAATTGTGGTAATGATGATTTAGTGACTCGGATCCTGGCATAGTGAGTTACTTTAGCTTACCACAGGTTCAGAGGCCTATATGTAATGAAACTAAGCACCACAATCCATGGCAAAGCATCATTATAGTATATGGCCCTTTAACTATTATATCCATGGTGTTGACACCTCACTCCCACCAGGAAGTGCTCAGTCAAAGGGTTGACACTGACTGTAGCTAAACCAAGTGTGGTTTTTTACAGCAGCGATAGCAACCCTGAACACAGCTAGGTGATGCTAAAGTCAGTGACACCCATGTCACAGATGTATGGTACTGTATTATGTACAGTAGTTATGCTGTGCTGACAGTTATTCTAAAGTTGATATGCAGCAACCATAAGTATTGATATCTATGAATGTGTGTATTTCTGAAACAGGCGAGGCCTGATACTCCAAATCTATATAAATGAAAGAAATGGGGTCTACAACAAAGGTTTGGGAAGAAGTGGAATTCAGGCAATATATATAATATGAGTTTCCTAACACACAAAGTGAATTGAATTGAAAATAAGATTGAATTATTTATTGAGAATGAAATTATAACTCTGTTCATTACAAAATATTAAAACTACTGCTTATAGTCAGCAAATATGTAGGCTCTAGGATCTTCCTTGTGCCATGTTAAACTATCTGGCATTAACCAGTTAACCTAAGCTTATAATTGATGAAAGGGCTAAGAATGAGATTAACATAATTTAAAATATGAATTTAAATCAAATTAATTAAGAATAGGTTTGGAATGGGTTGGGAAGGATCTAGAAGCAGGTTTAGGTTAACTTTGATACAGAGTATGAATGATTTAAATTTTGAGTTTAATTTCATTTGGTTGAAAATGGATTTGAAGGAGGGTTAACTTGCGATCAGTGTGAAACAGGGTGAGAGTACAACTGAAATGGATTGAGAATTACTGTAGTCTGAAATTCAGTCTATTAGCCTTTACTGCATTACTTTTGTGCAGAGCTGGGCACTACCACAGTCACTTCCGCAAACCACAACTCCAGCAGTAGTGGAACTGTGATTTTGTTTGGGCATACAGTGTGCATTTGTTAACACTTGCCCATGGCTGACGCATACGCTGCTTTTCAAGAAAAAAAAAAAAAAAAAAAACTTTGCCCTCCTAATTTTGGAAAAATCCTCGTTAAAAGTCAACCGTTGGGCAGATTTAATTCAAATTTAAACACCACACAGGTATCCTCCACACTGGTAACGTATGAAATATGATGAAACACACACTGTCTTGACAGTGTGGGCTGTGGCTGCCCGCCTCAGTCAGTTTCCACAATTCAAACTATAGTGCGCCATACACGAGGTGTGCCCACAGAGCTAAAAACATGTTTATAGGTCTGTGGGTGTGCCCTGACACAACCACCTCCACAGTTTAAAAGCTCAAGAGTGTTAAAAATGTTACACATATTTCTGGCTATGTAGTTGTGAAAGTACGATACTTCCACAAATGCAAATATATATATCACATTCAGTACTTCAGAACTTATCCATACATAAAAATATCACCTATGTTCTAAACAGAATCAAATCAATAGAGTGTTTTCGATCACTTGATTCTTTGACGTCACAATGTAAACCAAAGGCACGTGTATGTGACGTGTTGCCTCGTTGTGGCTCGTTGTGTCCTGAGTAATAACGTGTTGTGAGTAACTTAATGGCACACTACACTACTGGTACTACATTCTATTGTTCCACCTGGAGGTTATACTATAGCAACAAGTGCGGTCCGTTTTTTTCGATAATAGAATACTCTAACTACTACTTCTCGTTGTCTCTGAGTGACAGAGAAGACTATTTTAGAAAATTACAACGTACAAAAGTGTATTGTGATCCCTATAGTGTGAAAAAAGAAGCTGTGAGCAAAGACATTCACCACTACCCACCCATCACCTACCCCTCAATGTGCAGCTATCTAGTAGCGTCTCCGAACCCCGACTACAATTTTGAGAGCCTGATGTCTCACAAGAGTCTTCAAGCTCACAGGTTTTAGAGGTAATTACTTACCCTAAACTTCACGGTAAATATTGAAAGAATTACCGTTATTGCGTACAGGTTTTCTACCTTCATTACTCACTTATTTAGACCATTCTAAGACTATTTTCTTCTATGGCATTTCCTCCGCAAATGCCCCAGTTCCAAGATAGAGCATATTCAAATGGGGCATTTTGAAATTAGCCTGACCTTACCTAACCTAGACTGCATCAGACTACTGGGACCTAACCTGGGCAAACTACCGGGAAATAACCTTGGTAAAATACTGGGACCTAGCCGGATGTAGCAACACTGCTACAAAACGGTAATTCTTTCAATAAATACCAACTTCACTTGCATAGGACATACCATGCCTAACGTTAGGCCTAACCTTTTTCCCGGCAACACTCTTCCATTAATTTCCTAAACCTTAATTTAGTTTAAGAAACTCTGTAAGACATTTATCATAGCCTAATCATTATTTAATTAATACATTCACCCAAGAATGTTGAGAATATCCAGTGGTTGTATTTCCTGGCCTAACTACTGTTAGCTTACTTGTTTTGGTTGGTAGAAATCAGGCTAGGATAGGATAAGCTTCTCCTTGTAGCCTATACGTTTACCTAGAAAGGTCACAATAACTGAGTACAGTTTTCATTATTCTTACCTGTGATGAAATGTTTCATGTAGACCTTCCAATAGTCAGGATCAAAAGTAATTTCTCTCGATATTCTGGCCAACCATACTCATCTTCTTTCTAGCTGCAGACTCATCCGTTTGTTATCTCTGACTGGTGCTTTTGGTATTCCATAAAAGGAAATGGTTGGGTTTGTTCTGGATCTATTAGTATACCCCATTATGCAACAATAGTGTGGTATAGTAACGGTAATGAACTTTAGTTTGCCGCCGTCTGACGTTGATGAATTGGAGTGACGACTGACGAACGTCTCCACTCTCGACTCTCTTACATTCACATCTTATAACAAAACTGTTATTAGGTTAATAAAGGGTAATTTTGCTGGATTATGTACTTGAAAGAAACCAGAAGTCTTAATATGAAGAGTGATAGCTTGTTAGTTAAATATATATTTGGAGTTTAATTTGAAGATTCCTTGATCGCTCTTTTACCTTTTGTATACACTTCATTTATCTTATTATTTCCAATGGTAGGCTTACTATTTGTTATATTTCCGCCAGAAACAACCTAATGGAAGTGTTAGCTACTTATCTTAGCCTATATGGCAAACATGCAAAACTAACGCGAGAAGCCTCATAAATTGAGTAAATAATGAACAGTCCCATTAGCATCCTTTTTTTAGATGGTTGCGGGAGTCGCACGTCTTGGTGCGGGAGGCGGGGCTTGATGATTCATAGCTTTGCATGACGTCAGCCGAAAACACACTATAAAAGAAACAATTGTAATGAATGAGTACAGTAACTAGAGATTTTTTAACCTTAATAAACAAAAACTCTGCTTGCAATGAATCAACTACAGCATAATTAAATATACTGTAATGACTAAAGTGAGAAGGCACAATGAGAACTGCATGACTGAGTACTTGTGTAAGATATGAGAATCTGTGTACCACCAATAAGTACATGATGTCATTATAAAGTAAAATATGAAAATGTATAAAATTTATGATACAGTATTGCCTAGTGATTTTCTCTTGTTTTTACACCTTTTGTAGTAAAATTCATGAAATCTGATTGTGTTTGCGATTTTGCATTTGTGGAACAGAAACTTCAGAGATATTTGCGGATTTGGCGTTTTGAAACTTGAAAGGTTAGAAATTGTAAATTGTGTTTGCGGAAGTGGATTGTCGTTTGCGCTGCCCGCCACTGCTTTTCTGCTGAATAAAATTCTTGGATCACAAACATCAGAATGACGAGAAAGTTCTAAGTTCTGTGTTGAGAGTTAATGTTATTGTAGGAATTCAAGTACACTTCTTTTTTGCCGCATAGAAACAGTGTAATTCATCCCTCAAATATGCACACACTCACCTCCTAGAATGTTACCTTTACATAGTATTGTAACTTATATCAGTGGAGCAGTTCAGTGATTCTGTAAGGAGGATTGAACCCTTGTATACTGCAACCTATAAGTAGGGTAGCCTTCAGCATTGCTGAAATAGTTTAACAAATTATGTAATAATAGTATACAGTAGGTTGATGTATTTTGGGATTGCATATAGCTAATATTCATAATGTACAGTGGAACTAAATCAAAATATTGCATTAATTACACATATGGATAGTCCTAGTAACGTACCTAAATGCAGTATAAATATTATGATGAATTTACGCTTGATTTATGAGCCTAAAATTAGCCTTCGATGTGCTATTTTCTGCAAATAATTTTCAGATAAAAATGCAGTTGAAATAACTACTATAATTTATAATTGAATAGCGACCGTAAATAATGGTTGATAATGAGTAACGTGAGATAATTTTGTTGAAAATGTACAGTAGGGGTGTAAAAAGTAATGAAGGTAAATTAAAGGGGTCATGTTTTATACTAAATATCATTACACACCTTCAAGCTGACTTAATAATTGCACTTACCATAAAGCTTTAGTTGGCTTGATCTGTGGCAGAATGGTGAAGTGGTCATATCATATGCAGGTTGGTTTCATGTTGATATAAATGTGCAACATTACTTTGTCATTCAAATTTTTCATGTAATCTATTCTGTTTAACTAATAGCTTGCTGCAGATAACTAAAAAATATTTTGCATTGCCATTCAGTGGTGTGTTTATCACTGAAATTAACTAATTCATCTTATTAAATGATAATGGTAAATATGCAGTCCGAAGTAGATTAGTTAATCCATAATAATTTCTGAGAATATTGCAGTAGGAAAGATAGTGTTATCTTGCCATTCAATTTACAGTAATACCTGAAGTCAACAGTATTCCGGTATTCAATGCCCTCCTCAATAAACAAATGCAGTGGTCAATGAGTGAAGGCATAAATGTATACCGGTACCAAGGTATTATTGCAGCAGGGGATAGTGACACTGGTAAAGTTTGCCACCTGTTAAATACATTTGTTTTTCTATAGCGAGGGAAATGTCCACAACTTATATCAGGTGGTCATATGTGATTGGCTGATATGTGACTCCTGACCCCGAGGTGGTGACCTTCAGCCAATCAAGGCTACCCTTTATGATATTAGCTGTAAACATTTACCCTCAGGTACAGAAACGCTCACTTTACTTTATGATGAGAGAAATGAGGATGTTTAGTGGTGATGGTAGAGTTTATGTTGTGGTCATGTGAGGAATGTGAATTCTGGAGTCAGGGTAGAGATCTGTATGCAAAAGTTTATGTGCTTGACATGCTGGTAATGCAAAGTGCTTTCAGTTGCTTTTCAGATTTGCTTATGGCTGGAAAAAATCTTGAGCAAAAAATGTTACCTGTCCCTGGATTGACTGAAATTGTTCAAAATGTACTCAGATAATGTTTAATAATTAGGTCTAACATTATAACAGTTAACTACCGGTATATATATATATTTTTTATAACTACAGTATATGAAATTATTTTTGTATGGTACTTCACAATCATTCATGTCATAAGCAATCAGTTCACAGGCAATTGAAATCTTTGCTGGTGTGGCCAGATCTCTAGCTGCTTTCATACATTCCCTTTCCATGTACTGTATAGAACCAAGGCCAAGTGTCTACCATACTAGAGAAGGAGGCTTGGTTTATGTTGTCTGCTTCATTGTTAGAATCAGGTAATAGAAATGCCCTTTGAGATGTTCTGTTCTGTCATTGTGGACTTGTTCTTTGTGTCAACTTTCTGTATGTTAGAAACAGAACCCTTATTATTGTGTACAGAGTTAGCCTAGACAGGTACAGAACTCTGAATATCTTATAATTTTTTATTTCATTAATCATTGCATTAATTAATATATACCGGTACAGTAGTATTTAGTTAGATGGAGATGTATTGTTGTTACAATTAACATTGTTTCAACTCATAAAGCTAAAGTTATTATCAATACATTGGTTAAATAGGTCAAAGTTTTGTGAAATTAGATATACTGTATACTGATGAATACAAAGTGCTAAATAGGCCAACAGTATTTAGTTTATGTCAGTCAAAGATATTTTACTCTCAAAGACCGTAAGTACTCTCCCACCTCCGCTAACATGGAGGCGAGGCTTGGGTTCATTTTGTTAGGAGGCTCACCCTAACTACAGTATCAAAGGTAACACATGTTCAAACATTGTGCTGTGAACTCTCCATTGTCTTGTAACCAAATATGTTTAGTATTTTGAAGTAACTTTACCAGGTTGTAGAAAAGTTATATTTTATATACTTTAACTGTGTGCTTCACTTGCTGTAGATGAACAACAACAATTTTGCAAATGCATATGATACCAGCATAAATCTGGCTGGACATTTATAAGTGTCTTGTGTGTGTGAGTGTATAGAGAGGAGCCACTCACATGTCTCTTTACTTTCATTGTTACAGTTTCTGATCCATATTTCGTGTTGTGTGTTTCTTAGTAATAACAGCAGGTTACAATGTTACAATGAGTTATTGTTACCATCTGTGAAACCAAGGATTTAGGATTATCTTGATGAAAAATGAGATAAAAATAACATGACACACTGGCGATAACGCTCTAATCACAAATGAATTCCCTCTCTTACACATCCAAAGAAATGTTGCATCCCTTGCCTTATTTTATAGATACTGTATTATCATGGTAAATGTTCGGATGAGCTTGCCCTAATCGTGCTACCTCATCGCATCTTTCCCCGTGGTACCAGTCTCTCCTCCCCAATGTAGAACTACTGCTTTTCAGAATTTATTTATTCCCATAACCAAATTATTATGGAATGGACTTCCTCAAAACTGCTTTCCACCAGTTTTTAATCCTCGGTCATTTAAATCCAACTGTTACAGACATTATATGAATGAAGGATGCCAATAGGCACATGGACTTTGTTTTAATTGATTTTGTTTTTCCTTCTTTCTGATTCAATAAAAAAAGAAAAAAATCACAACGTACCCTATAATAATATATTTCTGGCCAGATGCTCAGCCCAATTGTCAAGGATAACGCTTTCATGAACTTTAAGTAGTGAACTCTATTAAGCTGAGGCTTCATAACAAGTGTGTCATGGTATAGTTCTCTTTTTTTTTCTCCAAGGTAAGCCCTTGGCTTCACAGATGGCAATACTGTAATTGTTAATTAGAATATTTGAATACCGTTGAAACATGTCATGCAAAGGATGGAGCTGAAATTACAACTAGGAAAGAAGGTAAAAAGTATTTGAACTGTTATTACACACACACACACACACACACACACACACACACACACTGTGTCACTTAATAACTTCCAGTCAGACATACAGGTATGGTAATTGTTATTTACAAATTGCTGTCTTTCTTTCTCTACAGTAAATGGAGTACAGTACACTGTTAAATTGGAACTTCTCTACAACCTAGTAATGTTGATTAGAATACTTTACTAATAAAACTTGTTGGAAATCCATGGAGGGTTTATAACAATATGTTTGTGTATGTGTTGCTCATGGTAGTAAGGGTGAACCAGTTAGTGTGAGGCAGAATGAACCTAGGCATTTCCAGTTTAGTGGAAGTGGGAGAGAATTTAGGGTCTCTAAGTGTACCTGTAGCACAACCAGGATGTAATTATATTGTATGTTAGTTACATTTAACATAGGCTACTTCAAGCTAGTGTACATTAAACTTGATGAAATAATAGAATTACTGTATAGGAAAACAGAGATCATAGTAAAGTAGGTCATATAACAGTTATAGCAAAATTGCTCATGGAGTAAGAATCTTATACAGTACAAGACATACAGTATTGTTTATGATCAGTGCTGGTTGAAGCAGCACATATGTTATTTTTAAATATTGTTCAATTAAAATTATATTGCATCCTTCACATTAATTTATGTGACTGGACCTGTTAAAAAATTCTCATTCTTCTGCCTCATATTATACCAAGGCCAGTAACTCCATCTGAGCATAATTTTCAGAATGACTTGTACAGGAAATATACTGGGATAAAGAATTAACTTTGTTGACAGGTTAGCAAATGTATGATTATGGAATGCACTTTAATTTAGGTCAGGAATAATTATGCTTATCTCATAAATTTTTACTAAACTTTCATGTGCTCTACTTTGGGCACAACTACTTAACTACCTTACCAGAAGCATCACCTGTGTTAAAATTCAATCTTTGTTTGTTAGTAATGAAAGAAATGCCTGAGGTTATACGTGAAGGGCACAGTAGAGTATGTAGTATATCAGTGTGAGAGGTGTGATAATTTGTATAGGAGTTATTAAGGCAGTGGTAGTGTTCTTACGATGTTCATTTGTTTGCTAGGCAACGGTGATGAGGCCATCCCCATGTTGAATCTTAACCACCACCTGCAAATGAGTGGAGGGTACTGCCACAATCCACCACCCACTCCTACAGTGGAGACCCCCACCAACGCCCTCTCCAACACTTATGTGACAGAACCCACCATCTGCTCCAACACTTATCTGGCGCTCCCCATCTCTCACAAAGCTGCCGCCCTCCCCAACAGTCGTAGTGCTGCCCCACCCTGGACTACCCCCCAAATAAGCAACTCTCAAGCATCACCTTGTGTTTACGTCTCCCAAGCCCGGCGGGATTCACAGTCATCCCCTTTGCACGGGAGTCAGTTGTCCCCTGGTCTGAGCTCCCATGCAGGTGTCGGGGAGGGCTTGTGCGCGGGCAGGAGTTTCGGGTGTAAAGAAGAGCAGCCAGCCACTACTAAAAGCAAGGGTTTCCTCTCTGCCTATCATGGCCCTTTCTCAGATTTGATTTCATCCTCCAAAGCTGCTCGCCCTTCACTTTTGGGCCCATCCTCTAGCAGTGATCAGTCAGCACAAGCATCATCATCATCATCATCCTTCCTCTCAGTCTCTCATGTTCCTCGGTAACAAGCAGCCAGTGATCTATATTCCTGCTGTATTTCCCTCTTGTTCTGTAACCTGTTTCTCCTCCATATACAACACTCACTTTCCTCCTGAGACACATCTTGTTATAATGTATTTTTATGTTGGTCAGGTTATTTTTATTTTAAACAGTTTCTTGCTCATCTTAATATGCCAGATTTTTTTCTAGTGATTCCATCAACATTTGATACACAGTATCCTGTTCGTGATTTTAAAAATTTCATTTGATTACTTGTTTGACAGAACTTCTGTAGCATGTGTGCTAGTGATTCACTCTTCAGTGCCTTCTTTCTTTTTCCCTTTCATTTCTCATATTTTTGCTGCTTTTAATGTGTATCACAGGGAGACCTTATTCTACTTGACTTCTCTTTCCTAGACTGTGAAATTCTGTATAAGGCCACCAGTGAGTGATATTTTACAGCCAGTATCCACTTAATATGATAGACGTAGTGCCTGCAAGACTTCTGGTAGCAGAGCTGGTGTTTTATGAAGACTGGAAGTTACATTAATCTTACCTGAATATCCTGGAAATTCTCTTTTAAGATACTGTATGAATTACTTCATTTGCCATTAATTTATGCATGATCTTCCCACACAGAAGTTGAATGTTTGTGCAGTGAGAATTGTACATGGATGATGAGTGAAAGTGCATGTGAACAAAAGGATACATTTGCCGGTGCCATACCATACTTGGCAGTTTACAGGAGCATTTATGTACCTAGGACCACCAGCCAGTTCTATGGAAGAAATCCTTATCTGCCCCACACTACCTATAATCCTGTATCTCCCCTCATCCCACTTGTATTCATTTCATAGCTCAGTAGTCCCTACCTTTCACCCACATTTGCATCTCCCTTCATCCATAATATGTCATGCTGTTAATGATAATTCTACTGTTGTTATCTTTAAGTGTTTTGAGTGGCTAAAGGACTCCCAATTGTCACCCATGTTTTTTGTTAGAACTTTCATCAGGACAGCAAAGTGACATTATGACTAGATTTTTCAATAAACATTATTACTTAGCCAACATGTTTACATGATTATGTAAAATATGTCTGATTACAAGTACTGTACACGCAACATCCTTGGTCTGTGCTAAACTCCTTTTGCAAATTCTTAAACTGCTACTTCATGGGTTTGCTTCAAGGTCTATGGAGTTGGTCCTGTCTGCTAGTTTCAGCTAAGAATGGGATAAATTTAGCCTCCTAGTCGTTGAAATATTGTTGTGTTTGTTGCAAGAATAAAAAGAGGATAGTCTTTATTGTATCTGTTTCTCATTCTTGGCTGGACCTAGGTTGTCCAGGGAACAAAACCCACCTCTCCTGGACCTCTGACAAATCCAGGTTGTGTGGAGTTTCCCAGCTTTTAAAGATCTTGTTCACATGTCTGACCCACTCGCTTCCCTCTCTTCCTCCTCTCTTTCCCTTCCAATACACAGCAACGTCACTTGGCATTTTTACTTTAGGGCTAATTTTCCTGCACATGACTTCTTGGGTGTCTTTGCCTTACTCATCTTCTCCTGTCTGCTGCCTCACATGTTAGTCCAGCCATGCTGTGGTCACGAGTACTCACTGCATCAGTTTGTTTATAGTCACAGTGGTTTTTGTGTGTACAGTGTGATTTGACTTCTCTTGCCCACAGTCTTGGTCGGCTATACATGAGGCAGCTTCTTTTCATCTGCTATTACTGACATTCACTAATATTACTTTTTTCAGGCAACGATGCCCCTAATTCCACGACTAATGGTACATCTAAAGGTACTGACAGACCCTCAAACAAAATAACAGGGTTCTAGAGGTACACAACGACCGCCCTGACCTGCCATGACCACACATTGGCATGAGTTGTGGGGCCTCTCACGGGAAAGTAAAGGACTTGTTTTGTAAAATACAGTGTTGTAAGCTCCATAAACACTCCCTCCCCATATTCCCAACCCTTCCTGTTGTACCTTCTCCCATCCCAACCACCTTTACCTCTTTCCACCTCCCAGACCTTTCATCTTTTCTCTAAGGCTGGAGTTTGTTTAAGCAAGATTCACATTTAGAAAATCTTTCATGGACTGTTGAGAGATCGCTGTGTGTACTTGTAGCAAACAGCGGCCTATAACCAACCCACCATGAGTATCTGTTGTTGACATACTACCCATTAATACTACTGACCTCCCACCTCTCTTTGAATGCTATGAAGTACATAATATAACTTGCCTCAGTGTACAGTACTGAATGTTTCAACTGCAATGACACTTTGACAGTACTCACTTTCTAGATGAACAAGGTTTGCAAAATTCCCACATTTAGAGCATTATTATCCGATTGGTAGTAAAACAACTAATTTCCTTTACTGTACTACATTTGTTCTCTCGAGAGTTGAATGTTCTGTACTCCAAGAGATAAATTACAATCTCATTACCATACTCTTAGACTATGATGTCTTGTCTTTATCCCTGAGCATGGTGTTACAATACTTCACTCTTATGATCCAGTTCAACTGGTTACTGAAATATCCCCAAACCTGCTGTATAAGGGTACTGTAGGTACTGTATTGTAGGGTGTTTATTACCCTCCTATTACCAGTACTTATATCCTCTACTAGTATACTTTAGATATCTCCAAGCCCTCCACTGACCCACCACCACTACTAAATCTCATATGTTAGTGCTATATTCATATGAATCATGTGCTAACATTATTATGCCCTGTGAAACTAGGCTGTTGCCTTGATTTTCGGATAATTTCAACACTCCTGATTCATATGATTAATGCACCGGTGTGAGTACTGCGTCCAACATCGCTCAATCCCCTGTGAGGACTTTAATGTGCATGAGAGCAGTCAAACATGAGTGGCAACCTTGTGGGTATTGGTATAGTGTACTGTGGGAATGCTATTTGTTAGGCAAGTACGTACTGTTCCTTAGTGTTAGTACTGTAGTACTGTTCTCTGTGGCTAAAAGCTATACTAAGTAGGAGTACTGCACTGTAATGTTTATCCTGGGCATGGTCATGTTGTAAGAGAAAGATTTAAAAATGCACAGAATTCTGAAGTACAGTATGTATGTGATAAAGTTTCCACTTCTCTAGAAATTTGAGAAACTTAGTTAGTGGAATAATTTTCTCTTTAATGTTCCTGATTGTTTTTAATGGGGAAGTAACTCTTTAGATTATTCAGGACAAAATAGTATGGCAATAGAGCACTGTATACAGTGCTGAGGAGAGTTATTTTATGAAGCATACCAATGCCTCTTTTTTGTGATTTGTCGTTCATCTTCTCATGAGCATCACAGAATTGCTTTCAGAAGTGCAGGATGTGATGCTGGTGGGTAAGTGTTAATATGCATGCTAAATACAAATCACTAAAAGAGCATGAACCTTCATTAGCTAGGCCTCATACCTCTGCACTAACATTTTTATGAAATGGTGCAAGGCAGTAATCGATTTACCATTCTGTTTCCTTTCTTTAATGAATACTCATACAGTATACTGGAAACTTTACACTGGGTGCCCTGTACAGTGCAGTTTTCATAATCTGTATTTAATTTAACATTTAGTACAGTAGACAAGCAGGGGGATTCAGGTTACACCTCTAATGATAGCCAAACAGTACAGTATTGAAATTCAGGTATGAAGTTTTTTATAATTTCCTGTTGCAGACTAGAGTAATACATGATTTATGCACTAACCATATACTTTACTGACACACAACTACCGTCCGTATGTGTCTTAGGTCAGATCTCTATAAATGAATCATGAGTACCAAAGGAAGTGTGTGGATTGCACATTGCAGATGTAAAATACAATATCGAAAATTGCTGTAATGTCATCTGTACTGCTGTTTGAGGCCCAGGGAGTGAGGAAACCAGAATTTCACTACTCTAAATCACTGTTTATACTTTCCTAGTTAAATCTAAAACAACAACATACAGTAAAAATCCTTCACTGGTACTATTTAAAAGTCAAAGCTGAAATTACTAATTAAAATGCTAAAAATATTCCATGTAATAATTTTGAGTTTTTTCTATGCTATTTAAAAAATTAATAAAACTTAGAACTCCATTAGCATAAAAAAAAAGATAATATTAGAAATTGTGATTTTAATATTTCAGTGACAAGAATACTGCTTTTTATTTATTTTTCATATACTAGGGTACATTACAAGCCGAGTCTAGTGCCTTGCAGAGACAGATGGTGGGTATTATGAGTTCTTTGGTGTGTGTTGTCTCAACAATGTTGAATAGTCATCATTCTCCTTTATGTTTAGAAAAATCCATCATGGCATAGTCAATGGCCATTTTCAGTTGATGCCACTTTATTACCTTATTAGTGTGCTTATTATTCTTAGGAGGAAACCTGGTATAGTAGTTAGTAAGTGTTTTCTGGGGTGTTGCATGGGGATGGAAAGAATATATTTATGTAGGAGGGACGGGTTCCTACTGGAAATAGCCAATCATGCCAAAACTGGTTTTGTGCCAAAAGTTAATTTTTTTTTTTTCCACAATACAGTATAGCTACCCAACACCTTATAGTAGCCTATATCCCTAAGCAGGAAGTGGTGAGGGGCATACGTCATAAGGTATAGTACAGAAAGGCTTTTTGTTCAGAAAGGGCATTAATTGACACACATCGCTGCATGCAAACCTTGTGGCCCAGCCTGATAAAATGAGTATTTACAGTACTATTTTCCAGTGGTGTACAAGCCAGTTGACCTATCAGCTCTCTACATCCTCATGTCCATTTCTTGATGATTCCTAGACCCAGTTTTGGGCTCAGTATCAAGAATATTTCAGGTAATGGCATTGTTAGCCAAGAATGCCAGAGGTTGAACACCACTCCCAGGCAGTCAGCACTTGGTATGACGACTATTTGACATTTTTGACAAGTTACACACCTGGAACATCATGAGACCCACACTGAGTATCACAGTTGCATTTTGTTTGAATTTTTGTTAATACCGGGTTGGTTCAGTAGTGATATTTTTGTATCACTTCCAACTGATGAGAATATGATACACCAATAAAAGTAGGCTTCATAACCTATATGACTTATTATGGTTCATATTTTACCATTTCCAGCCATTGGTCAAATTTTTATTTCTTCAATCCTACAACTACTATAGTTAGCTCTGAGGGGATTGAAAAACTTCTTCATATTGGATGGAACAACTTATCATGTGACAACAGAGGAGGAAAGATGGAAAATTAATGAAAATGAGTTAGGCTCTAAAGGTGCTGGACAGCTATATAGGTGAATATTCAGTCTTTATAGTGTAGAATACCCACTTTGCTAAATCCATTTTGGAATATAGACACTACGTTTAAAGTGGTACTACAGTACCATATGTGACTCAATTAGGTTATCACAATATTTAAGAGATGGATGGGCTATGCAGTACTGTATATGTTTGTGGTATGTGCACATATGTAAATATAACTTCCTTTGTGACATATTGCCTCTAACTCTTACAATACATTCCATAATGTATGTACCGTCATGAGCAGTAGTTTTCTGGCTACAGCCTGTTTATAAAATTCATTATAAACAACTTTTATGGACAAGTCTCTCATGAAAACAGCAACACTTGAGTGATAGTTTTTGTTTTTAATTTAAGTTGCTATTGCCAAAAATGACCAGAAAGTATTGTCCACAACTGTACATGAATGTACAATAATCAGTCTGTGATTATATCACAAAATTTCACACATAATATTCAATACAGTATTTCCAAATTGTTCATTTATAATTACATACTGTACAGTATTCTGCTCTTGGACACAAAAGAATAAAGTAACAGCCTTATCAATCATTCATATGTCACTGTACATTAGTATCCCATTCACTTTTGATGTAATTATATAAAATACCTTGTTACACAAAATATGATGCTGTACCTAGTTAACAAAAGTGCATATTAGATTATTACAAGAATGTTCAAAATGTGGTAATAGGTACTATACATAGGATATTACAGCAGCTCTTTTGACTGGTTGGATCAGCACCACAAGAAAATTTGTTAACACTGAAAATTGAGAAAGAATGTCAATGTGCAAAGTTGTAGTGTTGTTGGCAGAAAGTTTGTGTGGGCCATTGCAGTACTGCTTTTAGTGTAGTGTTGGCATGTGGGTGCAGTACAGTACAGTACACCTTCTCATCTACTATAGACTGTGTTTCTTTTGGTGGGTGTAAGGTCGTGTGCCGGTGTGTAGGTGTAGGTGTAGCAAGTGTGGCATGGTAGTGGCGTGTGTAGCGCTAACACCTCTCTATCTCCCTCTCTCTTACAGTCGGCATGGGCATGGGTCTATCTGTTACCTTGAACCCCAATGGCGTAGGCTTAGAGACTGCCCTCAAGGCTCCATTATTGTCCCAGCCAGGGGTGGGTGGGGGCCCCACTGCCCCCTTGCAGCCACTCTTCCCTATCGCCACCATGGCACAAGTGGCCCTGGCACAGCCCACTTCTGCCCCTTCCCAAGTCCCCCTCCAGCAGCCTCCGGCCATATCCCTCCCCCAACAGTCTCCCTCTCCACCCCCATCCCCAACTGTCCCTCTCCTGGGGTCTCCTTCAGGGTGCCCTGGGAGTTTACACGGAGCTGACAGTGGGCAGAGCGTGGGCCCTGGGGGTGGTAGCTGTCCAGGGCGGGACTCTCCTGAGCTCACCCCCAGCACTGTCTAGCCCCGGCAACAGTGGAAGCCACCATTCCAGCTGGTGGCTGAGCTGGGCCGGGCAGCCATACTGACACTATGGGTGAGGGTGACACTTACAGGAGCTAGAGCCAGTATGCAGGTGTGGTGTGACACAGATATGGCAAATGGCAGTCCATTGTCAGCCCTCATGCCCCATAATGGACATTGTACTGTGATCTATCAGTGTTATTTGTATAAAATATTATATATTATTTTGTTTATTTTGGTGTTGAGAAGACTGATACATATTTTGAATGCAAAGCTCTTACAGCACTGTCTGCATGTTTGTTGACACAGAATATTTGCACTTATTTCCTCTTCCCAAGTCAAGGACTAAAAAAATACAAAGTTGAATTATGCCAAGCTGTCATGTTTACACTTTCATATTATGTGAGCCAGTGTGAGAACCTCCACACCTTGTCCTGTTGTTGTCCTGGTGAGCCAGCCAGGATGTGTGTAAGCAACGTCATGTGTCTGTGGGAACTGAACCTCTCGGCTCCTCTTACTCTCTGCTCTTCTCCCCCCATAGCCTACCCACTTGAAACATGCAACCACTTACTGTATAGAATGGATATAAGTATAGCACCAGCTTTGACTGAGAGGTTTTTCTTAGGTAAGTAAATTATTTTCCTGAAAACATCATGTGCATTATACAAGTCCATAATAATGTTAATAATTAATTATAAAAGATGCCTAGGAAATGCAATCATAAAATACTATACTAGGAAGACTGTAGAGCAGATGGTATTGTATTTTTGCTTGGTAGTAAAAGGTGTAGTAGGGCTCTGGGTGGAGGAGCTGAATGAAGCCTCAGGTTTTAGGGGGTGTAATAGTGTTGGCAACTCTGGAGCAACCGATTCCTTCATACTATTCCAAGCAACAGGCCACCATTATTTTTGTTAATCTGGTCATGTTTCCTTGTGTACTTTGGAGGAATCAGTAGCTCTTCAATATACCAAAAGTATATGACACCCTTAAGCACATTGTCGGGTCTGTTATGGAGGGAAGTGCTCAGTATTTTTGTGTGCAGATTATACTCATTATATGATTTGAGAAATTGTATACAGTCAACACCTGCCATATGTCACACCTCCCCCCATCAACACACATAACAAACTTTACCCCAAAAAATTTAAGGTGGCATTATTAAATTTCTTTGATGAGGCTCTTCATTGATAACTTTGTATTGCAAAATACTGTAATAGGACTTAAGCAATGAAGAGAACTTTTCCTTAAAGAAACAGTTTAATAATACCAACCTTAATATTTTACTCTTTAAGCTACTGTACAGTACTGTGTTCCCATAACTTTATTTACTGTACACACACATATACACACACGTTTGTTTTTTGTTTCCTTTTTTTTTATTAATTTAGAAAAAATCCATGAATATGCAAACCTGCAAATAATATATCTGTCATCTGTATATTACCATAGTTTAGTTTCAGTTCAGTCTCATGGGAATTTCCTTTCTTTATTGCACATTAAAAGTAACGTACATACCGTATGTACTGTGTAAGGCATATACAGTATGGTTATGTTGTTAAACTTGCAATACAATACTGGACTGTATAACTAAAGAAGTCAAATACTGTATATGGTGAACACACAGGTCATATTATTGTACTTCAGTTCATAGCCATCCTAAACGGACTGTGCAAAGTGCTAAAATCATGTTGATGGGACTGCATTACTCCTCATTTTCCAGCTCCACCCTGGGAGAACATTATATTGTTGCCACATATGAGACGGTTTGATTTGTTTGTAAGATGAAAACATGCGTACATGACAGGGACTTAAGTACCAGGTTTCGTATTAATTGATACTGTATGCAAAACTATCAAATGACATCATCTACAAATGTTATTTATCTGGTTTAATAATTTCTCTGCATGTTTTATATAATATATATATACATATATATTTATAATATGTATTAAATAAGGAATGAATACATAAACAAAATTATAATGTAGAAAGGATTAGTGTGCTGTTGATTTCTTGAGGTGAGACATGAAGTGACTCTTCCTAGGTTGAATGGTGGTGTGACTGGCCTTCCCAGCACTGTGTGTACTGTTGCAATACACACCAAGATGATGGCTGAGGCAAAATTATTAAGCTTGTAGGGAAATGCAACTGTTAAAATGCATTATGTAACTATTTGCTTGTTGCCATTATCAACACTGTAGCTAATACATTTTCACTTGATTGAGAGTTCTTGCTAGTCTCTTATAGACACTAGTTTTCAGTTACTAAACATAGTTTAGATATTATTGCATAGCCTGGTCATCATATGACTGTATAGTATATATTTAAGCCACATGTAAATAGGGTTTAAAGCTGAAAGTTTGGTGGTGCTGAAGTTTGGCTCCCTTTGATTGCATGCTCTTAAGTAGTCCTACAATTTAAATCCTTTGTCTCTACATGTATATTTGTTAATTCCTTTAATTACTCCCTTATAATTTAATATACTGGGTAGTAGGTTTGCTTTTAACAAAGTACAGTAACCGAATTTAATTATTACTGTACAGAAATTCAAACGAAAACCGTATCTCAGCAAGGTTGTGTGACTAAGTGTGTTTGCTCTTTATATATAGTTATTGATGAATGTGATGGAAAGGAGTACAGTAGTTATGGAATATGGGAAACCCTTGTACTCACAGATACAATCCAGTGTTTGATACTCTTGTATTTATTAGTATGTTGAAGGTATGACTGAATACATTTTGACTGAATGTGTAAAAGAAATATATTGGCTGTAGCTTTCCTGCATGAAAGGATCAATTTGGTGTTCAGTGAGGGAAATAGAAAACATAGATTAATTTTGATTCATGGGAAAAGCATATCTTCACATTTATACTTTGTTTTTTCTCTTACTCTAATAACGAGTGGGTGTTTCAGATAATGTAGGATTGCAACAATAAATAGCACATTAATAAATAATGGTAGAAACCTACTGCTTGAGTGAAAAAAAAAAAAAAAAAAATAGAAAGCAATAGTACTGTACAGGACAGTCGGTGCTGTCAGGTTTCAGTCACAAAACTTTTCCAGTTGATTGCCCCAAGTTTCACATCATTCATTGGCTGGCATTCCCATTCCTTTTATCCCTATTCTCTGTTTATTTTCTGTCCACTACTTCTATGCTTATTTTTGTACCAGATAATCCATCCGGGCTTGGTGCTCGTTCATATTGTTTACAGTGCAGAACTGTTCAGTATTATTATATCCAGTACATTACAGTATTGAAATGAGAATAACATGAAATGATAAAAAAGGGGACCTACCGCCTGTAAATAAATTTTTGTTTAGACACTCTGTACAATATGAATAAAAATGTGATGGATGTTTTAAATAACTTCTCAATCATGAGACTATCTGGTGTTAAATAGAAATGATGATTATGCCAAGACTAAATTATTCACCCAAGTGAACTGAAGGAGAACATAGTAAGTACAGACAGAAAGAAGTAATAAAAATTATATAAGAAATTTATCCCACCATGGTTTAGCTATGATTGGTGGTTAAAGAAACAGAAGTTGGTAGGCCAGGGTATCCTAATTACAGTACTGTAGTTGAGAAAATTAAGGGAATTTAAGAGGAGATTGAAAATGTATTACAATAATACATTGTAGGGGAGGTGGCCGAGTGGTTAGTGTTCTGGACTCCTATCCTAGAGGTCGGGAGATCGATCCTCTCAGGTGAGGGCCTGAGAATATTTACTCTTCCGATTTGAGTTTGAGACACTAACTATAAGGCCACTGAATGTCGTAAAACACCCTCACTGGTACCATAACAGCTGCAGTATTTGGGAATTACCCTCACTTCCCTCCCTCTGTGGCTGGGTACCAGTTCGGAAGTCGTGACGTGTGTGTGTGTGAGTAGCAGTTGACCTGGGCCACGGTAACGGGCTTGATGAAGCCTATGTCCAGTGTCAGAACATATAAAAAAAAAAAAAATCAAAAATTCAAGAAAACAAAGTCATATGTGAAGTATAGTTTTTCCCTTGAAAAAACAGAGAATAGGAAGGTTATGAATTATATGAGATTTTTTTTCCTTTAAAATCAGTCATATATCATAAGCTTTGTTACTGTAATGTTATACAGGTACTGTACTTGTCAATTACACTGACCCATTGTTTTAAGCTACCTCATATGATTAATATTTATTGACAATATTATAGTTATATTATTGTCAGTAGTACTGACAACCACTGCCTCACATTTTAGTATTTTCAGTCAAACTTTTAAAGTTCTTGTTTACCTGTCTGTAGCAATGAGGCTTTGAAGGAGCATACACAGCATGTCTGCTCATAAATCTTTCAAGGCAGTTACCACTTGTACCAGACAGTGCAACTTGAAAGTGCCACATTTTGCTGTCAATATCCTCGCCAAGGATGACCTAAGGGGGTAGTACACTGCTGGTATATTTGGAGCAACTGATTCCTCCAAACTATTCCAAGCAACAGGACATCACTGTATTTGTTCATCTGGTCCTGTTTCCTGACATACTTTGGAGGAATCAAGGCACTCCAATGTACCGAATGTGTACTTCCCCGTAAGGGGATAATACACTTTTAGTACAGTACGAGTGCCTTGATTCCTCCAAAGTATACCAGGAAACAGGACCATATTAACATAAATAATGGTGGCCTGTTGCTTGGAATCGTTTGGCGGAATCAATTGCTCTGGATTTCACCAACACTGTATTATCCCCTTAAAACTACACAAGTTTCCACCAGTATTTCGTATTGTCAGTGTCTTCAATGTCACCCTCACATGATCAATAATAAAGTCAGTATTTGAATATTGTCAATAAATATTATGTGAGGGTGCGTTTAAGATATTTCCCATTGCCCATTTTCTGTAAGGGGTCTGTTTTGGGATATCTGATATTATTTTATTCTTTCCCTCTTCCAACTTATTATTTGTTCTTACACTGTGATTTAGTGCAATATGGTCTTAGTTGCCCAGCACTAGGATATTATTGTACATATAATATTAGTATACAGTGGTCCCCAGAAGTACGCGTAATTTAAGTACATGAAATCAAAAGTACACGGCGAGCACAATTGTGGCACAAATTTGAAAAGTACACAAGAAATTAAAAGAACTCAGAACTAGACTTCATATGGCCTCGGTCAATTTTTAGAATATTCACATACAGACAATTCATATGGTGAAAAGAGAAAGTGATTGTAAGAGAAAATGACCAAGAATGATTAATACAAACTAAGGAAATGTGTATGAACAAGTAATTAGATTCACGGATTATCGATCATAACTTGACAAACGTGTGGTTGCTGGCCTACTAACCCATCACCCTGTCCCTATCCTCACTACACTCGCACTAAGCCTAGGCCTAATCCCTTTAGAGTGAACAATTTCTCCAAACGGACATTTTCAATACTGTTAGCACACGTTTATAATTATTTTTAGTCAGTAGAGAGAGAATTACATACAAAGGGCAGTGAAGCATGAGGTGAATGGTAGGACAACATAACAATGTGCCCTGTTTGTTGTGACCTAAAAACATCGGGGACTGCCTCAAACCAACACACAAACTTAATTCTTATGTCTATCAAGTGAGTTAACTTGTCTTACGTGTGTTACTATTGGCTAAAGAAACTCTGTATTGGTCAGTATTATTCTATTTCTTCATGTTTGAGGTATCATATGGTAAAAATAGGTCAACTTTTGCAAGGCATAAGAACCAATCCTAATTTTTCCCCATTAATCTTTAGTCCCAAAGTACGGTACAGTACACAGAAATCAAAGTACTCGCCGCCTTCCCTGAACCAACCAAACGTGTACTTGTGGGGACCACAATACAGTATATTTAATTTTCTTGGATTTTTCATTAGATGATTAATTTGTACAACAGACAGCATTATGTAACTTTCTGGTCAGCCTCCATAATATATACATGTACCAAGGCTTAGTAATGATAAAGATAGTATTGCAAATTACTCTTGAATTAAAGTTTAGTACTTAGAGCAGATTTGTTAATAACTGTTAAAATGTTACCATAGGTATGCAACAACAGGGATGTCTTATTAACAACTAATAATTCACATACATTTAATAAGTTTCATGTTTGCTGTAGAAAAGAATGGTCAGTTACTATACAGTACTTCCAAAATACAAACTTATGTTGTATAATAATATGAGACTATTTATGAAGTGCATGAGTAGAGGGAGTCCAGCACCACCTCACAAACACAGCCATTGGAGTGACACATAGTCAGGCTTCTGTGTCAGCCATGATCTCGTCACTTCAGCCCATTAAATGCATTGTTAATTATGATCTCTTCATAACGTAGAGATTTGATTTCCCTCTAGATATCACCTTGGCAGCAGCACTGGGGGAACACAAAGGGGGTGGCAAATCGCAGCTCTTTTATGGGCAACCTCCATTACCCGAGAGCTGTAAGCTTCACTCCAACATGGTATAAAATTGCACTTCACCTCTTTATTTTATTTTTCACTCTTGATTCACTTTTAATGAATCTTGTAATTTGGGTAAGTGATAACGTGTAATGATTACTAATATACCGTTGTGTATATATATATATATATACAGTATATATATATATATATACAGCATATATATATATATACTGTACAGCATATATATATATATACAGCATATAATTATATATATATATATATACAGCATATATATATATATATATATACAGCATATATATATATATATATATACAGCATATATATATATATATATATACAGCATATATATATATATATATATACAGTATATATATATATATATACAGTATATATATATATATACAGTATATATATATATATATATACAGTATATACAGTATATATATATATACAGTATATACAGTATATATATATATACTGTACAGTATATATATATATATACAGTATATATATATATATATATTCTAATTAATGTACAGACGAACCTCATCTCACAGCACACTTACAGTCATACCTCCGTTAATGCGTATTTTGGCGATGCATTTCATATCCAAAGTGGTACAGTTTTGTGAAAGGAATGTCTCTTAAATACAGTTTTACCTACAATAATGTAAATTTTCATTGCTGTTCTTAGCTGCATAACTCAGACAACTTTGCCAGGTTGAACTGAGCCATGGCAGCTCTACTAAAGTCATAGGATTCCCACCTATTATGGTTTCTTTATGCAGCCACACATCCATACATCCATTCAGAGCTCCTTCTCTCCTTTCCTTTACATTCTTGTCAACTTTGTGAAGCCAGTATTTCTACTGACTTAGTAAAGTGGTGATTTTCCTGTATACTGTATTGTTACAGCAGTTAGTATATTATACATACAGTACTGTACAGTACTTTTCTGGGTGTGTTAATTAACTATAAGTGAAAAGGAGGGATACCAAAAAATTTATACTGTAGCACAAACAGTCCAAAGTAGACTTCTGACATAGGTGCAGTAAAAAACAATATTGAGATTTTCCAAACTCCTGTTAATATGGAATTGCTTAATGGAGCAGGGTTGCAGAAGCAAAATTCACCTTTAATGGAGGTATGACTGTACTGTTTTTCTCTTTTGTCACTGAGAATGCATGTGAAGGAGAGAGTATAGGTGTTGCTGCCCCCTGAAGCCTACCAGTGGTGGCCTTGTGCTGCCCCGCCTCCCATACCCTCACCAAACCATACCTACTATATTGGGTTTTCAGGAAAAGGCAAAATATTAATATATAGAATCAGTGCAGTACAATTGGATTAATTGAAATTTTCGCTCAAAAGTTAGTGGATGAAAATATTATATTTTTCCCAGTATTAGTGATTATAATTATACACTATACAGCATTAAGCAATTTACAGTATCACATATTTCCCATACCGTATTTGGTTTAAGATTCTCGACACTTAAACGAGTATTTACAGTACTGTATACAGTACTGGAATACTGTTAATTATTAAGTTGGAAGACAGTAACTTAACTTTATATGTTGAAATTGATATTAAATTTAATACAAGACAGCTGGTTGACATTTACCGTAGCCTTAAAATCTTCCAGTAGATTTTTATTGGTATAGTTGTCTCAAGGTGTGAATCAGGTGATAGTTAATCTAGCGAATATCAATATGAAAATTTAATACTGAATTATACAACATTTTTTGTTTAAACATTTTCAGTCTTTGTTAGTATGGTCTTACTATTTAGTGTTTCCGAGTCATACATTTCACAGACGTTGCCTAGTAAGATGTGAGTGTGAGGCTGGGGGGCGGTTGCTGGTGCCTAATAATAACCACACAAAAAGTTACCTCCTGGTATTTTCACACCCTGGTCAACAAACAGTACCTAAATCTTTTGCTTTTGCTGGTTTCAATAGCATAAATGCTATGGGAACAGTAATTGAATAAATATATAAAGAACAGTATAACACTGATATAGTTAAAAACAAAATTAACTAACACTTCATGGTGAAGTGATAAAAACAATACTACTTCACCTTTTACCTTACTTTTTGTCTCCCCAGCAATTAACTATAATTTTCTTTTAGGTTTGAGAATTGTTGTTGCTTTATATTATACTGTATAGCTGTTTTTCCAGCGTTTGATGATAGTGATAATAATACAACCACAGCCAATGGATTAATATGGTTTGTAAATATTTTTCTTCCTTAACCATTGTCGTGTTGATTGTTTATCAGGGTTGAGAAATATTTGGAGCTGAATTTAAATATACAAGGCCCAAGTACAGAACTCTCCTTCACACCCCTGCATGTTAGAACTTACGGGACCAAACCAACGTCTTGACTCCGCTTACACAGGGTGGGTGGGATTAAAAATATATATATATATATGGTTGCCAGAGAGCACTTGATCTATAAATTCTCCTTAAAAGAGGGGAGTGAGGTTAGGTTTCCTAAACATGTAATTTTCGTAGAATGTTGACTTTTTATTGTTATTTTTTTAATGCATAATAATAATAAGAAAATGAATAATAATGATAATAATGTAATAATGATAGATTTTGGTATACATTCAGCTGCAACACAAAATTGTTTAAATTAATTAATCTTGAAAGAAGTTGAATTTAACATAGTTTTGCATCTTTAGTAAGAACAATTGTGTAATATTTATAAAGTTACTGTACTGTCATGAAGTAATTACTATTGGTGTGGTCACAATGGGTTATATCTGATTAAGGTGTCACCCCATGGCCCTAAACCAATAGGCTGGACTAGCAGCAAAGTTAACAAAATTTATGCAAGACAAAAAATCATTGTATACTGTGTGAATAGTCCTTCATAGCTAGACAATTCTGTTTTCCTCATGATCATGTAGGAATTTTGCTACAAAGTTGAAAGTATCTTTTTAAAAATCTGTGTTTGCAGACCTGTTTCACTGACAATATTTAGAGGTTGTCATTATGCAGTACATGTATTGATATAAGGTGACTTCTAAACAGTGATATTATAGGATCAAAATAATGATGATAGAGATTTATACAGTAATGTGTGTCAGATATGGGCCTATCTACTGATTGGTTCCAGAGAGATCTTAATTACATTTAAATTTAGATCACTCCATTAGTGTACAGCTATGTTTTTATGAATCTGCAGTACAGTATTTACCTCATCTGTTTATTTACTAATCTCTGAATGTGTGAAGACAGTATGTTACAAAGAAAGAGAAAAGCCCATGATATTTTTTCATGGTCACCAATCATCAAAATTTCTCAGCATTTTGATTCAAACTCGATTATGTTGTGACTAGGAGTGACAGACTGGGAGTTTATATATAGAAGTGTATAAATACTTATAAACAATTTCCTGGTGTACAGCAGCTTTGTGAATGACACTGAAGTACTGTACAGTGTACTCTGCCAAACCATGTCCAGGAACAGCTGAATAATGTATCCTCTCATGTACTTTGATTTTCTTGTGTGCATGGCCTACATAAGCAGGAAAGGGTGAATTGATGCATTAGATAGTTATGATAGTTAATGTACTGTAGATCATATTTCATAACAGATAAAGACACCTTTTTTTTCTGGAGTTGTATGACTAGTGAGAGTTGAGCAGTTCTCCTGGTACCGTACAGTTATTGCCAGAAGATGATCAGTTGACAGTGGTGATATGTCAGAATAAATGCTGGAATGTTCATATCCAGAGTTTGCTGCAGAGATTTGATGTTAAGTAATGGCATTAAGAGCATTTTGTTTTATATATTTTCCAGTTTTGTAGTTAGAAATCTACACATGAAACTGATTTGTTAGCTTCAAATACTTGTCCAAACATACATTGCATGTTCGGTATGAGTTGTTCTACTGTATTCACAACTAGAAAAGGAATTTTGTAATTCAGTAGAATACAGTAATATTTTCATGTTGGAACTGAAATGTTGGTGCATTTCATGTACTGTACTTCTGCCATTACGCTTTCAAAGGTATATTGCATAATAGGGGTGTTAAAAGTGTTGCTGCGAGTAGCTTGTGTGCTGAAGCATTGTGTGTGTCATCTTTATTGTTGATCTTGTCTCTTGCTTTCCCATTTTATACTAATGCAATAGCCATTCACAGCATACTCAGGGGCACGCATGAGGCAGCAACCACTCCACACTTTATTTGTTGCTTTACAACCAGGATATTCAGAAAGCAAGAGAGACCGAGACCAGTCACTGGGATTTACAGATTTTACGTCCAAATTAGATGCAGCGCGTTGATCCCGTACTGCTGGCTTAACAACTACTTAGCAAGAATATAGCCTACTCCTTATAAATAGTTTTTACAGTAATAGTTTAAGTGAAGGTTGCCTCACAGCAGTTAAAAGTTCATAAAGAGTTACCTCGTTGACTAGGTAAATAGTGGTTGTTGACCCTTGGTATTGGCGGCCCCTTCCCCCTCCACACATACACACATACCCTACAGTCTTCAGTGAGCCCAGGTTCTAACTTTTTTCATCCTGTTCAAAAGTTAATACTCTAATAATATTCTATCCCTTGGGTACAAAAATATATAAAAAAAAGCAACCATAGTGCTCATATTCTCAAAGGGTTTTGATATGAAAGCAATCAAACTAATAAAATGAGTCTAAAATTCATTTAATCAAATATGCCACATACAAAGTTATTGAGAAATATCTAACTGGGTTGACCTGTATACACATATCCTATTTGTTGCCACTGTGGTCTATCACTGGTGAGTCATCAGTACTTTGATCACAAGATACTATAAAAAAAAACTATATACTGTATATAATAGTAACATTTTTTTATATCCAAGACTGATGACCCACTCTTGTGCACAACTACTGCTATGGTAATGAAATTTTTTTCCTGTTCCATTTACAACATAATGTTACCACAGGAGTATGTGCTGTGTAAATCTTTGCCAATCTTTGGCAAAATAAATCTAATAAAGCAGCACGAAAAATGTGAGTTGTAGAATCACAGAGAGCTGAACATGTAGGCTGCGAGGTGTCAAATTTAAGTACCTGTAGCTGGAATGTAGGGAAAATGGAAACTGTATAAATGAGGAACTACACAACAAGAATGGGTGAAGTACAGACTTGTTGTCTGGTCACACCCTGTGGTCATGTCCAGAGATCCTAACCTTTACTAGTTATGGGAGAGTTCTCACTACTGTATTTGTTTTTCTCTCACATAATTCACATCTGTAGTATGATTTTTTTTTTTTTCTGGTCTTTTAAGAATTGAAAGTTTTCTGAAAATTGGAATATATAATTAGACAGTGTGTACATAAAGTTGGTATAGAGTGTTCCTTATTATAAAGAATGCAGTACTGTCCTGTGTAAGTCACTTTTTCAGCATGAACAGTGATCTTTTGTATTTTGAACTATGTATTCTTTTTTCCAGACATTATGAAAAAAATTTGTTGTAAAGGTTAGAATCTCTGGCCTGTATTATCAGTGTAGGCTACTTGTGAGTACCATTAATATTGCATATGCATGAATGTTCTTGTCAATAGTCAAGTCCATTAATTAGATAACTTGTCTGGTCACCCTGGGATTATTAAGTACTTATTAATCACTATCCACAAACTCCAAAGGGTCATGACACAAGGGGAACTCCATGACATGGGGATCATCAGTTCATAGCATATCTACTTAACCATTTTTATGCATAGAAGTGTAAGATTTCATTCTATTATTAATAAACGATACCAAAGCAGTCCATTTTTGTATTATACACGTAATAAGATTAAGAAATAAACCTTTCCTTGAATTAATAATTAATGATTAAAATAAATATTCCAAAAGTGTTCTTAAGAATATCCAGTACTGTATTGTACCAACTATGATTTATTACAGATTAACCCTTAAATCGCAGGTGAAAAGAATTCTCGTCATAGCAGTGTTCAAAATTTTGCACCCCATAACATGGTTGTGTTGGGTGATAACACTGATTGTGGTCTTATAGGACTCACCCCTAGCCCAAGGAGGCTATAATAAAGGTCGTTGCATGTGGAGTGAGAGGAAATTACTAGTTGGCATCTTTTGAAACTCATCCCCTAAGCCCCACCCACTTTACCCTCGGCATTCAAGGTATAGGCACTCACACACAGTACCCATATTATACCTTGGCTTTTTTTGTAAAGATCCTTAATTCAGTGTAGTCAGATTTCATTCAAATAACGTAACCAGCTTCAGACTTACATAAAACGGAAACTATGCAAGTTAAATATATAAATTCGGTCAACTATTGTGTGAACATAATGACATGGTTTTACTTGGTTCCTGTGTGATAAGTCTTTCCTTTTATATGCTTATAACCATTTATGTAACAACTTTTGATTTCTGGGAAAGGCATGGAAATATTCAAATTTCCTTCTGTTCCTCATATAAACATGGCAGGTAGCGACGGCACAAAACACCATTATAGTTACAATGTAAACACACATACTTAAACAGACTGCAATTCCTGCCTCACACTGGTAGCTGTGGAAACTGTCATAGTTAGCCAATCAATATAAAGAAGTAGTTTTCAGACACGGTATGTTACGGATTTTTATTTATATTTTATTCATTGTCAGTAGCAGTATCAGGAGTGTAACAAAAACTTGACACTTTTCTTTAAGCTTGCGAAGCTATATTTATTTTAACGAAACTACAAAACAAACAGGAAAAAATCATATTCTGTTTTGTGTTACCACAGAGCCTTATGGAGATGATGCCATCTTACTGTATATACCTTGCCCTAGCCCACCCAGCTACCACCAGTCAGTCTTACTCGAACAGTCAGGGCAGAAGGACATATTTTCATCACTCCTCTTTTCCTGTAATTACTAATTACCATATACGTACATAAAAATGACAGTGACATATTTCATTTTGTGTTGAAAAATGTTATTCTGACATGTTTTATAATTAGAGTGTGAAAACGTACTTAGATATGTAAATAGTGTAAAAGTGAATTTTGAGTTGATGTCAGTCTGAGCTGGCTACCCATCCTACAGATGTCCATTTAGTCTTCACGAGTACATCAGGAGACAGCTAAACGTTTGTACTTCAATATCCTGTATCAGTTATTTATGTTGTCAATATTATATTACATCAAAATATGTGACATTTGAGTGTTTTCCCCCACCTAAAACTGCCACTTCCCAACACTGTCTGTGTGTTACCCTGGCTGTCGTGGTGAGTGGACATCAGGTCTCTCACAACAGTCAGCCACAATTACCCTACATTTACTTCTGAAATTACCTTAGATTACCTTAAATGCTTGATTTCATTAAGT
Source organism: Petrolisthes cinctipes (assembly GCA_033782935.1). Taxonomy (NCBI): domain Eukaryota; kingdom Metazoa; phylum Arthropoda; class Malacostraca; order Decapoda; family Porcellanidae; genus Petrolisthes; species Petrolisthes cinctipes. The sequence goes on along the minus strand of JAWQEG010002186.1, from coordinate 165,612 downwards.
ATGGTCTACGTATATATAATTACACAGTGTATATATAATAACCTGTAAATAAGTTTAATTGATCAAACTAGATAAATACTGTAGCCTAGCTACTCAAGTTATTCTCTACTGTAAATACTGTACGTTATTGTACTTAAATACTTTACATTATTGTACATTTCAATGTTATTATTATACTGTATATTATTTTCAGTAAAGAATATAACTACAATATTAACATTGTTTGAACCAATAATTAAGCAGTAAAAGTATAAATATTGAGACTGGTAGTATTAAATTTTATCTTGGATGAAAACAATCGTTGTCGCCATATTCACATTGCAAAATAATGCAAAGGATGATTCTGCAAGGGAACCAAGACACTAGTTAGACTAGCCCAAGTCTAAATAGTTAAAGTATGGTGATGAAAAGTTAACTGAAAATTTGAGAGGAAAATGGAAAGTAACAAGACAAGTACAGAAGTTTGAAGAGAAAATGGAATTATCAGCAATTTTGATAGATGGTGTAGCGACATCAAGCACCTTTACTCATCTTCCGTCTCACCTGTCTACCTGCCGCCGGTGCGCGCAGCCGATCCCGCCAGGTTAAAGGAGGCCGTTCAGCCCACTGCCTGACTACACCATGCTCTCTACGTACCTCCTGCAGCAGCTACCTCTCTAACATCATGCAGCCATGGCAGGTGGGATTCTCCAGCTACATGGTGCTTGCTACTACACAACCCTGTACTCACCAATATATTGTTACCATGTATTATCGAGTCTATTCACCCTAATAGTAATGCAACTATCCTTGTTGTTACAATTGGAGACCCCGGATTCAGCTTGTTTACACAATCTACGTCCACGTGCTACAAGCTACTCCACTCTATGACCATGACCACGATCACTACCACTACCTACCATCTACGAGCGACACCTGCAGCCCCATGCTACTGGTACGTTCTACAACTTCTCTCTACACCACTACCTACCACCTACAATTGACTCTTACAACTCCACGCTATTGAGACGTTCTACAACTCCTCCACACTCCATCTACGACCTTCGCATCGTCCTATGACTTCTGCAACCCACCCCGCAGGTATTTATGCAAACACCTACACACTACCCCCTGTTTTGTTGTTCTTTTATCCCAGTGCTACACAAACCCCCTCCATTTTTAACGTAACTCGCCCACCTGTACCCCTTTCTCTTGGCCATGTGTTTCACTCCTTCCTTACCACCATCTCCTACCATCCACCCGTGTCTCCACCTCGGCCCCCTCTTTTGTTCTTCGCACCCCATTCCTCTCTGTGTTCGCCCCAATTTCATCCCCCGCCACATTTTTTTTTCTCTCTTACAACCTCCTTTGTCCACCCCACTAACTCCAACCATACCACGTGTGAACCCCTTCCTTCCGTCCCTGTGTGTCCCTTAGCTTCCCCAGTATTATCGTCTTGCCCTCCACTTCCCGTTTTCCCCTAGATAAATTGTACTCTCCTGCTGTTCCATATGTTACCCCCTTAACATTATACCCTTTGTCCTGCACTCCCTCCTCACCACCAATCCCCACCCGCCACCCCCGGATTCTACCCATTGTGTCTCTCCTACCTCATCCTTCCTGCGCTCGCACCATCCTTATTCCCCGTCATTTTATTTTCTCTCACAACCCCTTTGTCGCCTACCTCTGTCTCCCCCGCGCTCGCCCCATTTTCATCCCCCTGTGTTCCTTACCCCACCGTTTTCTCTAACCCCCTTTTTGTCTCCTACCCTTACCCCCGTGGCCACACTATCTTTACCCTGTCACGCTCTTTTTCTCTACCCCCACGTGCCCCCCACACACAGCCCACACACTACCCCCCAGTGTTCTAGCTCTCCCTAGTCTGCAGTGTTTCGTAATTTTAAGTTTCCACGTGCCACACCGCCTCCACGCACACCACAACACCCTTTAGCATGCACACACTCTCACTTTCACTCTATCACCATGACTACCCCCACTGACTCTTCACACAACTCCCCTAAATTGTCTCTTCACAGCCACTCCACCACTACCCCTACACACACTCCCTCTCAGACAGCCGCCCTACACGTACCCTACGTTCCTCCTTTCTCATACGACATACACTCCTGGTTCCTTTACATGGAGGCGGTATGGCGTGGTACCGCATACACCGAGGAACAAAAGTTTCAAGCCATCCTTCGCTCCCTGCCAAATGAAGTGTTCTCATCGATCTTTCCACTCCTCACTTCACTCGACCAGGATTCATTGTACGAGGAAGTTAAGGCGGCCATTACCACTGCCCACGGAATGTCGACACAGCAATATTTTAAGGCGCTGGAGGACGTGCAGTTGGAAGGGCGCCGCCCGTCGGCACTGCTGCGGCATATGCAGCAAGTGAATGAGAAGGCCGCCACATCTTTCACCAATGCAGTTCTCAAGAGCCGACACTCCAAGCTGTTTCCCAAAATGATTCAACTTCACCTGCAGGCCCAACCTGACCTCCCCCTACATGAGTACGGCAAGCTAGCAGACACGCTCATGGACACCTACGCGGATGCACGGACACCTGGCCTATGCAACACACCGCCGCGTCGACTACGTCGCACTCCATGCCCGCCATTCTCCCACAAACTCAACAGCAACATACTCTACCACCACCTCAACAGCTACATCCAACCACCTCATCGCACGACTTCAACACCCTAGCAAGCAAATTCGTGTCAGAGTTTACAACCGACATTCGACACGTCAGGGACGAGGACAATGCAGTAGCCAACGCCTTGTCAAGATCACCACCATCACAACCCAACATCGCCGTGTTTCAGCAGATACACACCTTCATGACCTCCTCACAGGTGACATGGGACTCCGCCTGGAGACGCGGTTACAAAGCTGTGGTGTGACACGTCGTGCGGGTCACCACGCCCCTATATCCCGACACAATTTGGGTCTCATGTCTTTAACCATTACCATTCCCTCAACCACCCAGATGTTATAGGTACTCTCCGTCTTGTCAGCCACCGAGCAGTCTGGCCAGGTATGAGGAATCAGGTGAAGGAGGAGTGGGTCGCCTCTTGCATAACTCGCCAGATTCACGAGTTCTTGCCTACCAGTAGGTTCCACACCATGCATGTAGATATCGTGGGACCCCTACCTCCGTCGCACGGTACACGTTACCTACTCACGTGCATCGACAGGGCGACATGGTGCACCACGACCCCCATGAACATCACAGCTGAAGGTACTGCCCGCCACTTCCTCAGTAACTGGGTGTCCAACTTCGGTCCCCCGGCCATAATCGTCACAGATCAGGGAACCCAGTTTGAGTCGAGGGTGTGGCAGGATATGCTGACGCTCCTAGGGACCCCGACGGCAGAGGACCACAGCATACCACCAGTGCAGTAACGGAATGGTAGAACGATTTCACAGAAGACTAAAAGACGCGTTCAGGGCGCTGCAGCCGGACCAATGGACAGACGCCCTACCTCTCATCCTCCTCACCATCTGTGCTACAGTTAAGGACGTACACCATTCCCCAGCGGAGCTAGTGTTTGGCGAGGACCTCTGCCTACCAGGACAACTCACTTAACCGGACCTCAATACCTCCAACCTGTCATTCGTCCCGGCGCTGAAGGTGGCCATCAGCAATGCCCGCTCTACACCTACGTGTCACAACGCCGCCAAACTGATCTACACACCCCCTGGTCTCCACTCCACCCTGAACCTCTTCATCCACACGGATGCACACCGGACACCGTTACAGGAGCCCTACACCGGATTTCATCCCGTTATCTCCAGGACGGACGCGACCGATATCATTCAGGTAGCGGGTAAGCCGTACGTCACGTCCTGGGAGTGGGTGAAACCAGCCCACACCAACACACACACTCACCCACACGCGCATCCGTGCATCCCTCCTCCAACATCCTCACCCCACTACTTCCCCCAACCACATCATCATCATATCACCGCCCACAACTCCTACCAACGCCTCAACCACACCACGCTGACATACCACTTCTACACACACCAACCATCACTGCTCCTACCTTCACCACAACCATACCCACAGCCTCTCCACAAGCCCCAGCCACACCTACACACACACCCTACACCGCTCCTACCCACACCATCAACCTCACCTCTATCTTGGCCTCAACCTACTCCTTCATCCACCCTTCTACCCCAGCCCCGCTCCCCTTCCCCGACCCAACCTCCCTCACCTTCACACTCTCCTTCCCCCACCCAAATCTCACCACCACCCCAAATGCAACTTACCCCTTCGTCCACACGTCCACCCCTACCCCGCTCTAAATCTCCTTCCCAATCCACACCCAATTCTATCCAACTCCATCCTGCCTCCCCTACTCGCTCACCTTCCCCCACCCACACCCCACCTGATCCCATTCCTATTCCTCCCGATCCTACTTCTGATATTCCCCCGACTCCAGTAATTCCTCTAGTATTCCCTCAGGACCCACCGCTTGACACACAGCACTTGCCCGCCACACCACCACGACCCGTTACTCCAAATCAACACTGTCAACTGCAGCAACGCCCGCCCACCCTGAGGGAGCGGTTAGATGATAACGAGCCGGCCCTGGTCCCTGAGGGGTACATATGGTCAAGAGACCGTCTAAATATATCACACACCTCTACCACGCAGACACACACATCCCCTATTATTAAGCCACACACTTACTTTCCCCCCTACACACTCCACACTGTACCCGTACATTTATGTAACACACCCTATATTTACTTTCTATGTATCATGTACCTCCCTTCTCTCCTGTGAGAGGGTAAGTGAGAGCCCTGTTGGGACCTAAACCATTAAACCTGGCAAACATGTACCGGCTCCTTCATTTTTTGGTAAATGTATTGGATATCAAGACAAATTACACCACTAGATACTTATCTGCAACTTATAAACACTGCAATGTATACAAATGTACTGTCATAATCAGGGGTGCGGAGTTGGAGTCGGAATCGGAATTGGATGCTCTTTGGGGCTGGAGTCGGAGTCAGTAAAAATATATCATGTATTATACAATATTATATGAACTAATTTATGATAATGTGAACTAATGGTTGGTTCAGTACTGTACTGTACTGGTGAAGGGGAGAGGCCAGAAAGGTGGGGGGGGGGGTAGATTCGGGAGTCTGAAATTTTAAAATCCGACTCCGCACCCCTGGACTCATAATACCAATTTGGAAATTGATATAATTTCAACAGGATAAAAAATATACACAATAGTTATTAATTCTTTATTTTTCCTGGAACAGCTATGAGTGGGTAGATTTTCTCTTGCTGTTGTTTCACCCAGAAAAATATGTAAGTACAGTTGTAATCTATCACCATGACATGTTTGACAGAAACATATCAGTATTACGGGGTGAAACTCTTGACAGTAAATTGGAGGGCTTACAGATTCCTCCAAACTATGTCACGAAACAAATCCTCTATTAGTTACATTCTGGTGATTCAATTCCTGGGATAATTTGGAAGAATCAGTAGCCTTCCAATTTACCAAAAAGCTCTCTCCTTAAACTAGCATTAATGTGACCAGTTACTTGCCCATTTTGACAACAAGTTGGTGGACTGTGCAAAATGGTATAATTTGTTTTATTCTAATTCATGTTCACTACCACCAGAGTTCAGTGAGGGAGGGAAGGAAGGCAGGGTGCGAAGCAGGAAGGAAGACTGATAAGTTGTGGGAGGAAGGAAGAAAGGGCTGGGAAGGAATTGAAATTTTAAGGTCCATTAACACATACCCGTGCCGTGTCCGCTCAGTGCGTCATGATCAGTGAAAAAAAATATAGATACTTTGAAACTGGCCGAGGTATTCACACACATCCGAAGCAGTACCGTGTTTTGACTCTCCGTGTCAGTACCATATCAGTGCCGACAAATTGACTATCGTCGCCACCGATACTTTTTAGATTTTCACGGACGTCGGAAGGTGGGACAAATGTATTGAGCTGTGAACATAAATGAATGATGAGCTCATTATTGAATTGGTTAAATAAATTTGTTCTTTATGAAGTATCCCAACCAAAATATATGGACAGAAGTTTCAAACAAGCTATTTGGAATAGTATAGGATTGTACGGAGGCACCACGGATATTTGTGTACAGACAACACTGACACTGAGCGGACGCAGCACTGACACAGTACGTATATGTGTGAATGGACCTTTACACAGACATATTGCACAAGTTAAACAATTACACTGACCTCTGGTGGTGGTAGGGGTCAGAACTTACATCCCTGACAATGTTCACCTACATTCAAAAGTTTATGCACTCCCAGCCATGGCTTCAGATAGGCTAAGTGTTCAAATTCACTGGAGTAACACATTGTGACCTGTATCAAATCTGTGGTGGTGTTCACATTCCACAACCTTTAGTCTCTTTGATGAAAAATTTGAAGCACATCAAGGATCTTTTCAGTGTGAAATACAACATAACTTGCATCTTTATGGAGCATAATATACTGAGGAATGTCATGGCCCAAGTTACATGTAACTCCGATACGATACCATAAATGTAATTTATAACATCTCAACAGTTGAGAAATATTTTGGGAAAGGTAGGATGTTGTATGCTGCCTTCATGGACATACGATAGGGTTGATAGGAAAGCTATGTCAGAGGTGTTGAGAATTTATGGTGTTAGGGGGTCTTTGCTGAAAGGCATTGAGGCCTTTTATGCAGAGGCAACAGCATGTATACAGGTAGAGGGTGATCCAAGTGAGAGTTTTAATATTGGTGTAGGGCTGAGACAGGGATGTGTTATGTCACCATGGCTGTTCAATATATATATATGGATGGTTGTATGAGAGAGATGAAAGCCAAAGTGAATGGTCTGGGGGTGAGATTGAGGCTGAATGAAGCAAATTGGTCCTTGGTGGCAAGTTTGTTTGCAGATGACACTGTGTTGATGGCTGAGAGTGAAAGGGAGTTACAGAGGGTGGTGGACGAGTTTCAGGCTGTGTGTAAACGAAGGAAACTGAAGGTGAATATTGGAAAAGTAAAGTGATGGTATTTGAGAGAGCAGAAACTGAAGTGATTGACTTTGCTACACCTTACAGAGTGGGAGTACCAACTGGGACGAAGTGTGAGATAACTCTGAGGGGTGAGAGGATGGAGGAAGTGAAGGAGTTTAAGTACCTGGGTACAGTTATGTGTAAACATGGAAGGAGAAATTAGGGGGAGAGCAGTGAAGGGTAGACAGGTCATAGGATCACTGGGAAGGATAATGAAAGGTAGAAGTGAGAGTATGGAGGTGAAAAGGGGACTACGAAATAGTATAATTCTGCCAACACTGAAATATGCGTCGGAGACATGGATATGGAGTAGGGCTCATCAGTCTAGAATAGGTGCTGTGGAAATGAGTTACTGGAGAGGAGCATGTGGACTTACTAGATGGGATGGAGAAAGTAATGAGAGTGTGTATGAGAGATGTGGTATGAGTGAGAAGGCAATTGGCATTGAGTGTGGAGTGGTTGAGAGAGTGAAGCGTAATACATTGAGATGGTTTGGACATGTAGAGAGAATGCAAGGGGAGGAGTTTGTAAAGAAAGTGTATGGAAGTGAAGTTGTGGGACCTGGTGTGAGGCAGACCTCCGGTTAGGTGGCAGAACAGAGTGGAAGAGTATGTAGAGAAACGTGAGGGGCAGAGGAGGGCTTGAACAAGTAAGGAGGGAGTGTTGGAACAGGGAGAACTGGAGGCACTTATGCCGTGGCCACCCCCTTGGGGGGAGTTCCCGGAGGGAACAAGGCGTCAGAGCTATAGATAGATATAACATCTCCAGTTATTCAATTAATGTACAATACCTTCATAAATATATGAAGGGAGATAATCATTCTGTACATGATAACAGACCTATGCAGCTGACCTCTTTACAGTCCCTTGTTGTAGTACACAGTATCAGGGGCATCAGGGAGATGACGAATCTTCTCCTATAAGAAAAATGGTGAAAATTACATTAACAGTAAAACATGATGGATATCAATTTTATGTCAGTGTTCATACAGTAGTTTTATGTTAAAAAAAAATTACAGTAGATAATAAAGCTTTATATACAGTTGTGGTTGAAAGTCCTGCTGCCCATTCTGTCTTGTGAACTATTGTTACCTATTTTGTCGGACTATAATTATATCCTGAAATTAATGGTACAGTACTGTAAGGTACCTTTCTCATCTTTCGTCGAGTATTGTTATTATCAAGTAATACAAGAACACTGAAGGCTCCCTGATATCATTTATTTGCCACAGCTTTTCCTGTTTCATATGTTATTTCCTTTTCTAATTATCCTATAAATTTGTACAATTTTGGAAGAAGGAAATGAGGATGAAAGAAGCTTGTCCTAGGCCTGGAAGACCCTGGAGGACAAGGAAGAAAGCAACAGAGAGAAGGGACAAGCAAGCACAAAGGAAATAAATGGAAAGGTGTAGTATACTGGAAAAACCATGCTCACAAGGAACTCTCATGGACTCAGTGATATGAGAGAACATATAATAATGCACGTACCATTAATCACACATCCGCCAGCCATGTCACATAGGCTGGCATATGTGTGGTTTACCCAGCCAACAGGCTCTCTTTTATATGTACTGTCTTTGCACAAGATACTGGTACTCGAGTCATGGTAAGTGTGTCCTTAACCCTCGACATCACCAGACAATCAGGCACTAATGCATTCACAATTGACTGGGATAATAAGAATCTCTATGCCTTCCCACCTTTCAGCATCATAGGCAAAATGCTGAAAAACCTTCAGGAGGACAAAGCAACACCTCTAGCGATTCTATCGCTTTGGCCAACCCAGGTATGGTTTCCAAAAACTCTCCAATTACTGGCAGACATTCCATTACTTCTCCCTCACAATCCTTTGGTTCTTCTTCCACAAGACCTATCACACATACACCCATGGGCTCACAAATTAAAGTTGCCAAATTCCTCCTTAAATCTTGGAGAAGGGGTACAATTTCACAATATGGGTCATATCTCAAGAGATGGATGTCTTTTTGTTTCAGCAGGGCCAGTTGATCCATTTCGACCATCTGTCAGTTTTTTGTTAGATTTTCTCCTGCAAGAAGGGACGTAGTTACAGTACCATGAACACCATTCGCTCAACTATTTCAGCCATAACTATTATTGATGGTAAATCTGCAGGCCAACATCCTTTAGTTAGCAGGTTTATGAAGACTGTTTTTCAGGAGAAACCTTCTTTTCTTCGATATTGTATTACCTAGGATTCAGAATTAGTTTTAAAATACATAAAGAGCCTGGGCCCAAACAAAAATTTGTCAACCATTCAATTGTCAAGGAAACTGACTGTACTAATGTTACTATTATCTGGTCAACGTTGTCAAGTTTTACATTTATTAGACATTTTGAAGTCTTAAGGTTTCTTTTAGAATAGGAGACCTTCTAAAAACTTCTAGGCCAGGTGTCCATGTTCCTGAGCTGGTTTTTGAAGCCTATGCCCCAGATAAAACAATTGTGTATAAACACTACGGTTGTAAGTTACCTAGAAAGAACCTTGGACATTAGGGGATCAACAGCTGGCTTTTTTCTAACCACCGAACTACCTGTAAAAACGGCTTCCCGAGATACTTTAAGATGTTGGACTAAAGATACAATGAAAGCTGCTGGTATTGACCTCTCCATTTTCTCCCCCCATTCCACCAGGTCTGCTTCATCCAGCAAAGCAGCCCTCACCCTACCTATCTCCACCACCACATCCAATGTGGGATGGTCCAGTCAATCAACCTTTGCTAAATACTACAAGAAACCTATAAGGAAACAGGGCCTCTTTGCTAAAGCAGTCTTATCTACATTACAGTAATTAGTTCTTCACGCATATATAAATATTGTTCTACTCTGTATATTGTCTGGACAGACATGCACAAATATATATTTTTCTTTTGGAATGTATTGTACTATTATGTTGAAACATGAATCTATATTCACGTTGAGAATACAATCCTAATAGGTTCATGTTATAGATGTATTATAACTTTACATACAGTATGTGAATGTTTTCCTAATAAATATTATTATACATGAAAAGGAGGAAAAAATTGGATCTTTTTAATCTCCTAGTACAGTACTATATCTTAAAAGTTTAATAGCTACATTGTGTGGCTTAGTAGGTTTGAGGAATCACTCTAAAGCTCTCGTTGAATACTGTTGTGACGTCAGTTAAATGTTTCGTGAAGTGAAATTGTAAGATTAAGCGAGTACCTACCAGTACAAAAGTTGATCGTAATTTCACGAAGAACATTTAACTGCATCACTGAGGTATTAAACGCCCACACCTACCCATCTCTGTACCTTTTGGTGCTAATAAGATGTGGATACTGCTTCCTCAAACCTACTCTAAAAGACTGACGGGAGACTGACGACGCATGCATCTCGTTCAATACCTCAGTGACGCAGTTAAATGTTTTTCATGAAATTACGATCAACTTTTGTACTGGTAGGTACTTGCTTAATCTTACAATTATGTGATAAAATAAAAAATGTAGACAAGACACCATGAGCCTGACTCCACACTGTAAGTGCAACTTGGTACATACTGAACACACACACACAGCTACTCCATGCATACAGGATGGTGACACCATATTCCTTAACAGAAAACATACAGTACAGTACTGTACAATATTTACTTGTTACAGAGGCAAAATAATATTACAAGTATAACAACCTGGTGGGAATTCTCAACATACCTGGACCTCTGGTTCCAAGCTGGCCACAGCAATGGAAGCCTTTTGAGGAAACAGAGCACAGCATGCTGGTGTGGCAAATGTAAGGCACAACCCACATAGTGCCACTTGTAGTGGGGCCGAAATCCATGGCATTCGACGCAGCGTCCCCCTCTTTTCAAGCATATTCATTACTATAGCTGGCAAAACTGAAAGTTGATTAAAAAGTTAGTGTTGCCAGGTTTAGTCAGTACTGTATATGGTATTACTGAATATGACCATTCTACTACTGGACTATATGCTTACTTTCATATACAGTATCTAACATAAAACAAACATTAGATGCACTACCAACTATTTTCACAGCCATTTGTGCTATAATTGTAGGGGGTTAGCTGAGTATATTATAGGCTTGAATATGGAAGTGAATTTTTAACCTGACCCATTTAATAGACTATGTATTGGATTCTCTGCTGGTCTCATATTTATTTTCTTTACCCTCCCTGGGCCTTGAGTCTACCATTCCTTAATCTCTAAAAGACAGGTATCATCATGTTGTGACATACACCAATATTTTCACAGACTGAGCTGTGGGAATGATGTATATGGAGGGGTATTAGGGAGGGCTTGTAAGTTTCCTTTTACAGTATTCCTTTATAAAACATGACAAAATACCTCAATACAGGCACTGTTTTGAAAAGTAGCTTGATAACACATGAGGACACTTGCCTTTCTGTCAATGGAAGACTGTGTCCTCATGAGGCCACCAATCTTTTAGGAGTCAAGTAGTGACCCATCATCGGATCAGCCACTGCAGAAGCAGCTAAGTGTAAGAATAATTACTTGCTGCAGGGGCCATTACTACAGGTACAGTCTCACATCACAAACTCAAGCCCACCTGGATCAGAACCAGAGATATGGTGCAGATGCTTTCTGGACGACAGCCCATTCAAACTAACACAAGGCCACACATGTATGAACACACTCTTTGTATGTCATGTATAACCTATCTTCTTCTTGTGCTACACAATTATATTTTCACTATAAATGTCATGCATTTGTTTATTGGCATTTTATTCTAGCATCAACATTTAACAGAGAAACAGAATAAGCCCATAGGTTTTGAGAAATAAGGAATCAAATGAAATACAATACAGTACACCTCGGTCTCATATAGAACGTGTTCACATAGAACGATTCTCGTATAGAACGAGCGACCAAAATATTAGCTTAAACTTATTTTATAAAACGATTGCATCCATATAGAACGGGTGGCGAAAATAAGTGAAGCAAATCCGAGGAGTTCTTATACAAAACGAGCGAAATCATAATGAACGTGTCAGGAAATTATCTCACTGGCGTCTGTACAGTGTGTGTGAGTGTGATAACGCCACTTCTCCCGCTCCTTCCCCCTACCCAGTGTTGCCAGGTGCAAGGAAATTTCTCTGTTTTAGGGAATTTTGAAATCCACATGGGGAAATTATATAAAGATTGTTCAAAAGTAAGCAGGGAAAGTCTTGCCAGAAGAAATACCAAAAAGACCGTCAATGTTCAAGAGTAAACAGGGAATTATTAAGGCATAAAGGGAAATTCTAAAGTTGAAGTTAGGGAAATTTCGTGTTTGACTCGCTCGTTTTTAGTGATTACGAGTTAACCACCAGCTTCAACACTCAGTCATGCCAGGTGGTACATTTACAAAACGGAAGGCCATTTCCTTCAATATAAAGAAGGAAGTTATTTCTCGGAAAGAGAAAGGAGAAGGAAACACCAACGTATGGTTAATAAAAGAAAACAAACGATGATCACGCGCTATCCCCCCCCTACCACCTCCACGGATGCCGCCGACTCGTTTCAGTCACATGAGTCACCTGCCAAAACCTTAATACGAATTGTAAAATGCAGTTTACATACGATCCCTGTACAGTAGAATTAAGGCAAGAAAAACCTTGAAAAGTATTTTATGTTAATTTCAGGAACAATTTTGGTGATTGATCGACCAAATGTGATTTTCCCCATAGGTTACATGTATCATATAGAACGATTTCACATAGAACGACGTCTTCTATCGACCTATTGGACGTTCTATATGAGACCGAGGTGTACTTCCAAATCACCCAGTTATTGCACAGGTTTTTGGCGTTGGTGTGTGCTGGGTGAACAGCTTTACAGGAGCTTAGGAAACTGTCCAACAATTGAACCCAAAACTTCTTGCATGTGATATGAGAGTCTATCGATTAGACCACTGGTGCTCCCTTTCACACAATGACAAAGTTATATACAGTATGCAGTTATATTTTATTTTTATAGGACTGTTCCTTATGAGCCAGTGCTAACCTCTTATTACTGCACTTGCAGATGGCATTTCTTCCGCATGTGTAATTTCGAGTCTACTTTAGCTAGTCCCATCGTTGTCTGGTCAGTCAGATGCATACAAAAACAATTTCATATCTATCCGACTTAATATGTAAGCATTCCCAAACTGGATCTACTGCAACTATAATAAACACACACAAAACTTGAAACACGTCTTACCACAGCTGGGAACAGCCATAAGAATTCGTGACAGTGCGACCATTGTCACTCCCCATTTGGCTGCCCTCTTACTCTTCCCTACAATGTTGTTATCACGATCCATCAGCACCACCCCTGTCTCTTGCCACTCTCTTGAGTAACATAAGGGACATAAAATATATGCACAGACAGCCAAATATGTGAGGTATAAGTATAAAGGGAAAGAAAGAAGACTCTGTTAGGTCAGAAAGACCTTGTATCACAAGGTACAAGTAGAGAGAGAGGAGGCACAGTTAACACGAAGGAAAAAGAAGGAAAGGAGGGACAGATGAAGCGAGGAGAGGTGTTGGCTGGGGTCCGAAGGGGCACCAAAACCCTTAAAGTATTGCCCACATCTTTGTAGGCAATACCCCCCCTACGGGGAGTATGTGAGAAGAAAGAGCCAGCTGTTACCATGGAGAAACTAGTACAGTTTTTACAGACAAAAGTTACATTTTGGCACCTAGCCTTTAGTAACAATTTCACTCATAACCAAGGTATACTGTATTGACAAAGTTAATAACGGTATGTATAATTTTGAGAAATAATCCATGTGTTTTAATTAATGTATTCACACCCGACTCCAGCAATTGCTTTAACAAGTGTAAAATCTAATATCCTTTCTAATTTGTTCTTGAGGCATTGACTTGATACCGGTCTGAAAAATCTAAACTTCTAAAGCAACAGACACTCACGACTTTATCCTATAATTATAAGCATTAGTTTCTGCTGCTCTGACTTTAATAGATTGATATTTAAGGTACTGTTGTCATGCATAGATATCACAATGATTTTATTACAGTACATATGTTTTCTGAGAGGTATATAGATGCAGAAATAAACTATCCCATGCATATTACTTCAATTAAGTTGACACAGCTCTCTCCAATTTTTTATATTCCAATATTCTTGTTTGGTTTTCTACTCTGTCTGTAGCTCTGATGGTTGGTACTGTTTGAGAACTCTAAACAATAGAATGGCAGAGACAGAGGAGTCTTCAGCTTTTACTGTTCCAAAATTCCTTCCTTCCACAATCGAATCCTTGTCTCGTACCCATATTCCTCCAGTAGCTTAATTTCATAATTCCATATCTAGCACTGATTGATATGTCCTGTTCCATGTACTATCAAAGACAAAAGTCGTGTTGTTAAATCTGGTGGAATCATATAGTAAAGAGCTAACCATACTGGGCATGGACGTTAATGTGGTGGGGCTTTCATTATGTTTCACAAGTTATATTAAATCGTCGGACAAGACAGCGACACGACTTTTGTTTTTGATAGTACATGTTTCACAATCCATTGTTTCATAATCCACTTCTAACCACCATACATACTCACATTTCTGCCCTTCATGATTCTCCCAAGAGATCCTAGAATCTCTCCCACACCACTCACTCACTCTCTCTCTCCTTCCACAGTTCTATACATCCATGATACTATTGCTAAATATTTGAATTCCTTTATTTTCATCAATCTCTAATATCCCCCTCTTTTTTCTTTCCCATACTCTACAAAATAAATGAGGAATTTTTACAGTGTGCTCACTAAACGTCCTCATCTGATAAGCGAAGTTTTAAGCATCCAAAATATAATTCAATGTCATTTGAGGCACCTTGACACATTTCAAATAAAGGAAATAAAAAAAGTAGTAAGGAGGAAGATGGCAGTCCAGAGTTGACCAGTGTATGTGAAAGCTTGAGTGAGGGAAGCATGCATTGACACTGTATAGGAGAGATTAATGTATAAGTGATAAATGAGAGTTACAAGAGTTGTGACGAATGTTACTGGACTCCACCCCATCAAGAATGCTGTACACACTGAATTAACCAAATGTGTACCATACATATAGGGAAGTGACATCCCCATCACCCACCATTCTGGGAATGGTGCATTCAGCCAGGTATCCCCTATGACACAGGGGTGATAATGAGGGTTGGGAATACCTCTCCCTAACAGTGACCCTTCTAAAGGTTCAAATAGCCTTGGACCTGGACCCCTTGCCTGTTGGGGGTCCTACACTGGTGCTAGAGTCTCCTCACCCTTTGAAAAAAGGGAAATGGGGTATTGATGATGATGATAATGATGTATCCTACTCTATACAGGGAGGATAATGCCCCTTTAGATATATAGCAGCTGTGAGGGGGTAAAAATGCCTAGAATCTGTGCACCCCTACATTAATGTAAACTCAAATCATATGTAATTATACAAATGTATCATTTTACATATGAGTCAACAAATTGGCTGTACTTACTGTACATGGTAGCTTTATCTTGACTAAGGGGATCATTTGCTTTGGCCAAATAGGAGAGCTACTGATTCCTCCAAACTATGCCAGAAAACAGGCTAGGGAATTCGTTTGATTGCATTGTTTAGAAGGCTATGTCCATGAGCAAGGGGTACAGCTATCTCTTGTAATTCTAAAAAAGAAAAATGTGCCAAAACATTACAAACATATCATTGAGCTGCGAGCTACCACAGTCAGAAGGTTGTGGAAACTTATCTTGTTCCAACTCTCTGCCCAGTATTGGCTGTCATTCAGCACCACCCCATGCTCATGGATTTTCAGTCATAGCTGTACACTCCTATTTGCTCATAGCAAATGAATCCCTTTAAATATCTGTATAAATATCTGAATAAACAAGTAAAAATCCCCGAGTTGTGAGGGTGACTGTAAAAACAAAAGGCACACAGATGTACCAACCCATGCCGGGTGCAGCCATGAGGATGCGGGACACACACACGGACCCAATGCCCCACTTGGCTGCAGTCTGGCTCTCCCCAACCTTGTTGCCATTTTTGTCCAGGAGTGTCACACCATCTTCCAGCTCCCTATATGTATTGAAGGTTGAGGGAGTGGGAATGTATAGTCACCCCCACTCATTGTACATCTTGAAAACACAAGTATGAAACAAACCCTAGACAGCCATTAGCATTACAAAACTTTGGGTTGTAGGTATTTACTGCCCTAAAAGATTATTCAATTATTTAATGCTGCATTACCATACTTCGTCAGCATTTATACTGTTTAATATGAGTAGCATAACTAAAATTAAATAATATATTGTGGATTTTGATTAAGTGATTTACCTATAGCTCTGATTCCTTGCTCCCTCTGGGAACTAACAAAATGGGTTGACAATGACACAACAGTCTCCAGTTCTCTCTGTATCAACACTCCCTCCTCTCTAGGTCAAGTCCTCCACTTCCACTTACATTTCTTTCTGTGGCATACTATTCCACCTTGTTTAGCCATCTGGCTGATGGTCTGTATCATGCCAGCCCATTCAATATTACTCCCATACACTTGCTTTGTAAACTCCCCATCTTATATTCTCTCCACATGTTCAACTACCAAAACATATATTATTATGCTTCACCCTCTCAATCACTCCACACTCAACACCAATTGCCTTAACACACAATCCACATCTCTCACACATATTTTCATTGCTTTCTCCTTCCCAACTCTTGAAGCCACATGCCCATGCACATCACACCTATTTAGATAACTGTTCCCTATTCCATATTCTAGACTATGATGCATCTGTCAGGGCTATGCTATTCCTCAATTCTCTATTAACTTCCATGCTGACACCTCTACCCTTCATGATGCTCTCCAACAATCCTTTCACCTCCAAAAATTATCTCACACTTGGTCTTTCCCTGTAGGGAGTTGCAAAGTCAATTACTTCAAATTCTGCTCTCTAAGAAACCAACATTCAATATTAGTTTCCTTCTCTTATACACGCTCTGAAACTCATCCACCACCCTCTGTAACTCTCTTTCTCTCACTGCCAGCAGCTAGTGTCATCTGGAAACAAGCATACCACCTAAGACCATTCTACTCCATCCAATCTCTGCTTTGCACTAAGCCTCCAAATCCCACTTTCATCTCTTGCATACAGCCATTCATAGAAACACTAAACAGCCACAGTGACATCACACTCCCCTGCCTCAGTCTCACACCAATACCAAAGTTCTCACTTAAGACTCCCTCAACCTGTACACATGCTCCCTCCGTCAAGGACCCACCACTACTATAGTTCAACAGAACATCCCTCAAACCTATCCTATTAACCCAGTCATATGCCTCTTCCAGATCCACAACAGCAGCATACAACTTCTCAATTTTTCCTAAATATTTCCCCACTGTTGATTTGATTTAAACATTTATTCCACTTGCAGAGCAATTTAATATTTTGATGGAAAAGATGGCACTGCTCACTTTTCAAACATTCTGATGAAAAGGTTTGAGAAAAGCACCCTGTATTAATTACACACGAGATCCACTTATGTATTCAGATGTATTGTTGGTGTTTTCATTTATCCAACCACCACCAACTATTTATCCAAAAAGGATTCAGGTTTTTATCAAGAACTCAAAAATGTGATAAATAAATGTGACTGTAAATGCACAATACCATACTGTATATCCATACATGTCAGGTATGTATAGGTGCAGAATGGGTCCAAGGGTTAATGTCTAGTTAAAGGTACAACAAAAGGTAAGCCCAACTTAGAGTCTATATCAAATTCTTGAAGTATAATCTTCAATTTTTTTATTTTTTTTTATATTATTAATACTAATGACAAAAACTGTTACATAATACCATTAGACAGATTATATTAATACATCCTCTCATATCGTATGCTATGCTTTCTTTTTTCTCGAGTACTTTATAATATTCTAAAAATGCTTACTCCATTAGGCTATATGTGTAATTGTGAAGGGAAGTACTGTATGAGTGAAGGCAAGACAAGAGTGAGGTCTTTGTTTCTTTTTCCTTCACTCAAATCATTCTATTCATATATAGAAGACAATTAACAATCAATTAATACCAATTATCCATTGCTCCCAAACAGGACCTTCCAAAAGTGAATTGATACAGAAAATTATAATATTTTCTCATTCTGCTCAGTATTCATAACAAGAGAAACCAACAAAATAGATAAGCAGGACAACTGTAGATGTACCAGTAGTTTACTGCTACAAGAAAATTAACTTGTCCTATCATTATGTCTGACTTTAACAAGCAATTATAAAGAAAGATTATGATATCCATATGGTATGAGTCAATGCATCATGGTATAATTCTATGTTCCTTAACCCTTGCACTTCAGGGAACTACTATGGAATTTTTTTCTAGAAAATATTAGAAAATTTTACTCATCACAGGGAGATGATAGCAAAGCGAGATGGTAAGCAGGAATGTGATGTACGAAATGAGAGGATAATGCGAAAAGCTAACAGAAAGTAGAGTACCTGTACTGTAGCTCAAGGGAAGTAAGTGGTTGAAACAATGAAAGTTGTATACAAATTGAAATATGTGCCAAACTTTCTCAAGTGGTTTCTTATACAAGACTTGGGATGTAAAATTTCTGCATCTCTTTAAATTTTTCTTGAAGGTATTATGCTACATTTTGCGCCACTTAAGGAAATAATTCATAAGTACAAGTTAGCACTATATTCTCTAAATAATAATTTTCTTGTTCACACAAAATGTTTTTTAATATTGTTTTTAAATATGAGAGGCATTTGCTTAATTCTAAGAAACTTTTATAGAATGCCTACCTGTACATGTGATAGTTTTCTTCAATATTTTAAAAATATATTACTGTACTCACATTACAAAAATGTGTCTATGCAAACAGTCTAGTTTCTCCATCTCTAAGCATTAACTAAGCAACTACCATATCAAAGCACAGCATATTCAATCACTTTAAAGTGTAGAAGGGTGCGATAATATTTATTAATTCACCTGAAAATTAGGCATATAGACCTTTATTAAAATATTTTGGATAGTCTATACAGATTTATCAAGAGTCAAATGAAACCAGGCAATAAAACCTTACAGTACAGTAAAACACTTACTTCATTCTCATCATAGGGATGTTGACACAGTTAGCAGATGCTACAGCAGTGAAGGGAACCAGTCGGCCAATTAGTGGGGGCATACTCTGCAATATTGGTAATGAATAAAAATACACTACAAAAGAAGAAAGATGTATGTGAATCAAATGTAAAATTGTACAGCTACCAATACAGAAGTATTGAGTATTGAAACAATTTGGTGAAGGTGGTGGAAGCAAGAAATATCCAAACTTTTTAGGTAAATTTTGATAAATGTAGAGGGACAAACAGGACATACTGAAATTGCATCCTTATTCAAAATAAGCTGTGACCTCTAAATGAAATCAGGGAATAATCATCACCACCATCAACCACTGTAGGATGAAGGCCTTTCCCAACACTCCAGTATTCTCTGACTGCTATCAGTCAGTCTATTCCAACCACTCGCACAAACTTTTTATTCTAATTATGTTTCTCTAACAGTTACAGTATATAGCTAAATGACAGTAGTGCTTATATAAATAATATACCCTCAGCATGAGTGCTGCTGGTATGGTGTCACCTTTTTGATCAAGAGCTTTCAGTTGTGCATGTTAACCCATGAATGAATCCCTTTGAATCATGAATATGGAAAAAGTAAACTCCAACCTTAACTAGACTGTTGAGCCCAAGGGCAGTGACAAGAGCACCTCCAGTAGCCAGTACATATGATGTGCCAAGCTGCCTGAAACCAAAAACCTGTTAGAACTTTGCAACTTAAAAAATATTGAAGAATGTGATTGTGCATGACAAATATAAATTCAACATTACTGTACTGTATACCAATTATATGACAGTACAACAACCTTACAACTATAAAAATAGCTAAAAGTTGACTGATTTCACTTTACATGGAATAGACTATTTTTGTTCTATGTCACTTTCCACTTAGCCGAGATTCAGCAGTCATTCTGAAGGCTGGTATGGAAACTCCAGTGATTTTGCATTTTAAGTATATGTATCATGTCACCCTGGCTATTAACATTTACATGGATGTAGTGATTCAAGGAGAGAATTAATGGGCATAGGAGCCAGGCTGGAATTGAAGGGAAGAGTGTGGAAGAATTTAACATTCCTATATGCAGATGATTCAATCCTGTTGGCTCTACAGAGTGGTCACAAATTTTAATAGGATGTATGAATAGAGGAAATTAAAAGTTAATGAAGGGAAATGAAAGATAATTGTGTTAGAAAAAATGCATGAAATCATAGATTTTATGATAAAATATGAGAACAGTTGTAAAATTTAATTGACAAGTAAAGAATTAGTAGAGGATGGGAGCTGCACTGTGCAAGTACTATCAGGAAGAATGGTTAATCAAGATGTAAAAAAGTCACTGAGCAACAATGTATTGCTCTCACCAGTCTTATATAGAAATAAAACATGGACGGCAAATGACTAGAACTTCTCCACACCTAGAGCTGTAGAGATGAACTATCTCAGAATGGCTGTTAGTGTGAATAGGCTACATGGATGAAATAACAGGAAGGTGTACAAGTTATTGAAAATGGTGAAGCATACTATAGGTATTGAATGTGGAGTGACTGACTGGATTATGAGAACCACTTTGAGGTGGTGTGGCAAACATTCAGAGAATAGATGATGATAGAATGCTGAAAATGATATAATGGAAGTCAGGTTAGTAGAGCCATGGTCATCCCTTAATGGGGGTATCCCAGGGGGTAATAAGGATCTACCAATGTAAGCCTCAGCAGAGCAGAGCTGCTCTGACACCAATGATGTTTTACAGTTTTGCTTTCTACAATATTGCAATTCATTCTATTGATTTGCCAATATAACATGTTTCACTAAGGTAGCAAAAAATGTACACAACCACACTCGCCAACAACACAACATACACTCTCTGAGGGCACTGTGGGAAAGCCCGGTTTAGGCCATGACCTTCCTCAGGAGCTCGGGGCTGCTCGGCCAGACACCTTGAGGAATGCATGCAATGGGTGTTGAGGGTGGTTCACTTCTGCTCTTGTGCTTTCCTCCATCCATTCATCCCAGGCAATGTTTCAGATGCAGTAAGGGGCTCATGATTTGACTCATAAACAGTGAGCAAAAATGGTCCATGAGGAATCAGTTGCTCCAGATTTACCAACACAGAATTTCCCCCTTAAATATCTTATGACCCATGCACTACAATATACTGTACCAGGCAGCTAAGCATTTCAGGAATGGTGCCCTAATTTATATACCATACTTTACATAAGGATTCACAGAGTATAGTCATCTAAAGTTACTTTATTCTACTATTTTCTATCTAAAAATAAAGTTCTTACCGCACACTTATGGGAGAATCTCCAGAGCGGTTGGTGTAGTTAACAACAGCATTGAAAGACTGATTGATCCACTGCCAGAAGATAACAGCTGGAGTGGTTCTGGTGAGTAAGAAAGATATGAGGTGCTGTAAACTATAGTGTATATACATAACTTAGCAGGCAGATATCCCTCATTTGCTTACTAACACACTGTAACCACAACCTACAACAAAACATTAGTGGCATGTATAATAGTAGCCTAATCCATCCCATGTTTTGGCACAATGGCATTCAACCATTTTTTTTTTTTTATTCTCTGGGTAATGTCATTGTAATATGTATATAAAAAAAAAATTTAAACACTTTGTCATAATTCTAATAATTATATAAATTGCTATGAAGGTACAGTAACTCCCAAAACTACAGTATTGTTAAAATAAAGTGCTATACATTCTGACACAATGGATGATGTACAGTATGTGACATGTACCAAGACTACAAGTGTTCGGGGACAAGGTTTCATTCTGTTCATTCCGCCATCCTTCTAACCCACTTTAATGATAGTTTTGGGAGCTACTGTACAGTCACTCTGACTTATCTAAAGTTATAACATACCTGGTAATAAGGTTTTACATGTGTGATAATTGATTAGTATAAATGTACAGTAGCTGTATTGAATTATTAAAAAAATAGAAATGGGACAGAAATGATAAAAATGTATGATAGAAAGAGAGCAGGAACGAGAACTAGCCTCAAACTTAGACAAACTATGCAGGAATAAAATAATGGTCTTAAAATAATTCTCATATGATGACCTGACATATACATTTACCTGTACTTGAACTTGAGAGCTAACAATGAGAAATTATTATTTCTTATTTCTGGGATGAACCTACTAAACTAATAAAACTGTACAGGAAATGTCCTTTGAGATTATTTAAATGACAGAAAACTTACTTATAGAATGTGAGCATACATCCAGTGATGGTCATGTTCATGGGCACCTGGGCAGACATGCGACCAATTAGCATCATCTTCTCCCCAGTGTCTGGATGAAAGGCTGAGTCGTAGACATTTTTTGCTTCCCATAATTCATCTTCACTCAATTTCAGTTCTTCACCTTTCCTAAAAAGAAAATATCACATACTGTACAGTACTGTATATTCATATAGATTTATGCCTTGCTCCGTCAAGGAAACTTTTTTAAAGGCTGGCCAAGGTAGAGGAGTAACTTATGCACCATACTGTATTTGGTATGGTATTACTGGGGGCTTGCTAACCATCCCAAAGGGGCAATTCACTCCATGCTCCCAATACTGTACTATACTGAAAAGGGATTTTTGGGTTGAGATATAGCTGGTATACATGCTACTTCCATGAGCATATGTGTTGTGTAACTGGGACTGGCCTGATATCTAACTTGTACAAGACAGAAAGAAATATAACTAGCAATTATGGGTGAGAAAGAAGACTCCAGGTCGAGACACACAACACAATACAGAACATAGGAAACAAAGCCATGTAAATAATCAAAGGCTGCAGAACTAATACACTTACAAAACACCTACACCATGAAACCAAGTCCTCAAAATCAGGAATCATATTGCCATGAGAGACACACAAAACACTTCCTGCAGTCTACAAAACAATCACACCTGCCACAGAACATTGAAACAACACCCAGGACACATAATCACACACAAATACAGCCCTCACTCCCTCCTTGCCCAACCCAAACCAGTTCCAGAAGCATATCCATATTCAATTCACTTACTATTCCACCCGTCAGTCAAGAACAACACATGCATGGCCACCTGACAACCACCCTTTTTAGTTCTCCTTTCTCCATTAAGAGGTCATCATATACACTTTAAATATAATAAATATTATGGTCATTTCCCTCGGATTATCATTCCTCATGACCAAAGACTAAAACTACCTCAATCATTTCCATTGGTATTGATAAATTGCACAGTATGTATTTTACATGTATTCTTACAAACTTATGATGTTCACATCTGCAAGACTCTTTGTCCTTATGGGCTTTCTCCAGATATAGAAAGATAACAGAGTTTCCCTGCAATCTAATATTACCACATACCAGTATCATCTTGATCTATAACCCTGCTATTTAAGAAAAAAGTTCCTTGTCTGAAATATCCCCTAAGAATCCTCTTATTTTTAATTAATATTAAAATGCACTGTAATACCTGTATTTTGTTACAATGTCCTTGGCTTGATCTAGTTGTGATGGGGTGCATAGAAGGTTGAGAGGATTTGTGATAGTGAAGAAATGTTTGGCACGGCCTTCATAAGTACTCTGGTCATACCGTGGCTCCTCCAAGTTTATCTTACTCATTTTTCCTCTTGATCACAGTACTGAAATATGTAAAGCTAATTGCATATTCCGAAACACTGTATAGCAGGGATGCACAGCTGCCATGTGGCCCTCAAGCAACCCTCTGGTGGTCCTTAGTAGGTAATAAATGGTACAAAATAACAACAACAAAGTTTCAACCGAACATAAAGAATCTTGTCTATGAATCACAGTGTCAAAAATCACATTAAGAAGACTGTGTCATGTATGCCAGGTAAGGATTAATCATAGTTTTGTAATGTAATGTATTAAGTCATTAAGTACTATATTTTTACCATTAAGCATCTAAAATTTCAACATTTTTGCTTAACATAAATCTTGCTGCCCTCAGTGAGTTTTAAGTTTGATGATGTGGCCCGAGGAGCCCAAAAGGTTGTGCATCCCTGCTGTATAGGCTATATTAGACAAAATCTCACAGAAATACAGAACTTGGTAACTTCTGTATTATGGTATCATTGAACAAAACTGACATCTGCACTATGGAGTAAAGTACAGTACAGTACGGTACTCTGTAAGCTAAGAAATTGTTATTGAATATCATCAAGAACTGTACCAGTAGTGACTGTCCAATTTACTAAAAGTACAATACAGTATGTCACTTCCTTAAGGACCCACGTGATGTAGTCAGAAAAATGAAGGTTAGGGAGTCCTTTTAACAAGCCATGAAACACCACCTACATTGAAGGAGCATGTTTCGTGGCATAGGGTCGATTCCACAGTGGTATTGGTTTGTTAGCTTCCCAACCAACCACACTTGCAAGGCTTCAATATTTTACAAAAGCTGAGTATCCACATTCACAAAATCTATTAAAACAGTTAGATAATGATGATCACTGCATAGTTTACTCACCAAATTCATTAAATAATTCACCCATAAGTCATTAACACGGCTAATATTCTTTTGTTTGCGTGCTTACAAACCATTACCAACCACTGTGGAATTGACCCATAGTCAGGAGGAATCAGAAGCCACCAGGTCTCATACACATTCACTGGGTCCTTCACCAATATGTCTTTCCAGATAATCAGTTTCATAGGAATATATAACTTTTACATAAATTTAGGATATACCGTACAGTACTAACAATACACCCATGATTTCCATATATTTTCCAAATGTTTTTTTGATATGATTTGAATAATTTTAAGTTTTATTCTCTAATTACTGCCAACCTTATATTGCTTAATGGTAAAGAAATACCAACTACAGAGTCAATCATAATATTATCTATGTATCCATCTTAATTCCAAGCTCCATTTGGAATTCTTTCCGAATTACACATGTGCGAGATACCTAATTTTCACTGTGATATACGTTCTTATGGTCATATATCCGTAAGTTTGATATAGGTCATACCTTGCGCAACTCACGGTAGTCTGCTAAGGTTAGATCCCGGTAGTCTGCTAAGGTTAAGTCCCGGTAGTCTGCCACGGTCCAGATTAGGGGTCGATTCCACAGTCGTATTTGTTTGTTAGCTTACCAACCAACCACACTTGTAAGGCTTCATTATTATCCAAAAGGTGAGTATCCGTATTCACAATATCTATTAAAACAGTTAGATAATGATGATCACTGCATAGTTTATTGTTACACCCCCCCCTTTTAAACAATCTGACTTGAAACCGGAACAAGGAGTCCAGTCTGACATCTAAGGGATTGTTCCCGACTGGAAAATATGAACTGTGAACTGTCCTGGAAGGTCCGGACTGAAATCTTGGGGTATCGTTCCGAAGGTTACAAGGTGCTTTCCCCAAGTTGGAGGAATCAGTATTCTACCAGCAGTGACCTGGACTATATTTCAGTGGTGGTTGGGCCTGAATAGTAACCGGAGTGTTGTAACGTGGGAAAAACAGGGAGTATAAATTAGTGTAGGAGTCAGCGAGAATCCTCTTTTTCTTCATGTTAGGAATTATAAACTGAGACATTATATTATTACTGTGATTTATATGAAATGGAAATGTGTAGAGAAAATTCTCAAGTTGTGTATTGACATGTTCTAATGGTGATGAGGGTTAAAGGGTAAATCTCTATGTTGTCATTTTGTGTTGGGGTCTAAAGTAACTGTGTTGGTGTATGTTGTTCTGTTATTATTGTTGTTGTTGTTGTACATACGTTTTTCCTTTTAAGTATAATATATAATATATAAGGTTGTTTTTGTCCAACCTTTCAAGAGTAATTTATAACTTAACTTTTAACTTTTGTTCAGTCTGACACTTCATCATACTCCTAGTCACAGATTATTATCATTTATAAGATTTTTTGACTTCACTTAGCATTAGACTGTAACATTATTCACCAAATTCAATAAATAATTCAGCCATAAGGATTTTACATGGCTTAGATTCTTTCGTTTACGTTCTTACAAACCACTACTAACGACTGTGGAATCAACCCTAGGTTAGGTTAGGTCAGGTCAGGTCTGCCTAATTCTAAAAAAAACTAATACAATTTGTGCTCACCAAAAATTGGAAATCCCAAGCCAACTTTTGCCAAAAGATGCGTGATGGGGTATGGCCAAAAGAGGATATTTGCACAATAAATGGATGTTAAAATCAAATGAATCACATGAAAAACTATAGGAACAACTACCGGTATGTTTTGTCTGAAAATCTCGCACATGTGTAACTCGGAAAATTTATCCTCAATTTTAACGCATGTTAATTACAAATGAATGATTCTTCATTACTAAAGGTAATTTTCTAGTTTTTTATATACATTGACAAATTTGCTCACAGTAATTGTCATAAATTAACAAAACACCCAAAAATAGAGTATTAGTACAGAAGTACTGTGTTCACTATATTGTATATTTTAGTATCATTATCCACTATTTTGGACCATTTTAAGACACTTTTCATCTATGGTGTTTCTCTTGGAGATATGCCCCGTTTTCACCCCCAATACAAACATGTGGGTGGGTGAAAACATGCATTTCACTATGGGTCTGCCTTTATAATACACTTCCTACCATTATTTCCTTTGCTTATAGTGATAATACACGTTCTTAAAGACCCATGGGGGGTCGTTGGATAAAGCGGGTTTCGGCTGGGGAGACAGGCTACTCCTTAAACTATTGGCTAGGGCCACACAGTGTTACCACATTCAGCTAGGTCCCGGGAATTTGCCCCGGTCACTTTATGATAGTTTACACCGGTTATATCCCGGTAGTTTGGCCAGGTTAGGTCTTGGTAGTTTGGCCAGGTTAGGTCCCAGTAGTCTAGGTTAGGTTAGGTCAAGCAAATTTCCAATTTAACCATTTGTACAGTATTGGGGGTGAAAACGGGGCATCTCTGATAGAAACACCATAGATGAAAAGTGTCTTAGAATGGTCCAAAATAGTGAGTAATAATACTAAAATATACAATATAGTGAACTCAGTACTTCTGTAAATTTACCAATACCTGTATAAATCATTAACGGTAATTTAACAGGGCATTAATTAGAACAAACTTACCCGTTACACAAGAGATTACCAGGAGGTAACGTTAGTACACAAATTACTGTTAACTGAAACAATCAAATGAATACTAACTCACATATACTCACACAAGATTCGTCCACTTTAGAGTCGTTCAACACTTTTAGATAAAATTAATGTCAAACACTACTAATATAGTTAACAGTAACCCTGATGAGAAGTGTGAGTGGCTGACTGAGTGTAGACTGTAGAGTGATTTATAAACAGCTCGTCTCTTCTCACCTCGTGTTGTTGTTACCAAGGCACAATTATTAATTATATTATTGTTTGTTTAGGACTTTAGGTATTATTATATACATTACTATTACTGACACACCAGACCAGGGAACTACAAGAATATAAATTAAGCTCTGCCCTGGATCAGCAACGTTCCTGCTAAAGATGAACAGTTTTATAGTAAAAAGCCGTAAATCGAGTTATTTGTAGCAAAAAATGGGCGAGTTACTCCTAAACCCAGTTACCTATTACACCTCTGTGACATCCAGGGCTCGTAACAACTAGAAAATGTAGTTTATTAATTTACTAACACCAAATTTATCTAATAATGTTATTTGACTAATACTTGAATCACTCAGCAGAGCAATCCCAACATTTAGAGTTCAATAAATATCCCTTATAACCAATGCTCTGTGTACGAATTCCTGAGGCAGACTGTCACTGTACTAACGTCAGTACCTTTATTATCTGCAAGTCTGTTGTGATGAATGCCAATGTGCCAAACTGCCAATGGTCCTCACTCCTAAGTTGATGGCAACTGTTGATCTGTAATTCTGTATAATCTCCCTATACTCCCAGTCCCCAGCTGTACTCTGCCCTTCGGTCCCTTTCTTACTTCATCCCATTATTTAATTTTATTATAACAACCAACTCCCTGCCCAAAAGCCTTGCTGTGGGCGAGTTGAGACCTTTGATGACCTTCCCTTCAGCTCCACCCCTCCTATCCACATGCCCACCCTAGAAGGTATACCTTCACAGCTCATCCATAATCCTCCTACAACAGAATGGGCCTATAAGAATTTAAGATAATATCTTTGCAGATGGGTCTGAGGATATTGATTGGTCAGATCATAGTATCATCACAGCCTCCTCACCACCCATCAGATACACAGCACCTGCTGGCTGGAGTGGCTGCCCATCTACCAGACCTCACCATGAAAATAATTAATCCACACTGAAGGCTTTATAAAAAAAATAATTTACTATTGTATATATTGGTACACTATCAGCATTGTCCCATTTAACATCTCTTAGGGGCGTAGGGACATGGCTGGGCTGTCCTATAGTTAAGTCATTTTAACATGAGTTGCCCATACAATGTGGATGGCATGAATGGGAAACTTCCAATTTTCCAAGTCACCTACTGTATACTCAAATTAGTACACTCGCATCATCTGATGTTAAATTTAATGCCTTGCTACTATATATGTGGCTTCAGGCACTGAGGTAGTTAGTTAGTCAGTCTTTCAGGAGAGAGAGAGAGAGAGTTATAGTTGGTTAAGTAGGTAGGTAGGTTACCGTAGGTAGTTAGTTAGTCAGTCAGTCGAGAGAGAGTACACTAGTGATACGTAATTTCTGACCAGAGACGAACGGTAGGCACCACACATACCCAGCATTCGAACTCAGCCTCTATAGACTATAGGTGTACTGGGTGGGGAAATGAGCAATACCAGGCGATTCGAAGCTTTCTGCTCCTCACACTCTGGTCAGAAATTATGTATCACGAGTGTACTTAGAGTTACATAGATATACAGACCACAACAGACCTTACGGTCCACACGAAATGACCTGATTTGAGGATTACTGGTAGAGAATATATTACTCCCCAGTTATAGTCGTAGATAGGGATAGCAAAGTAGAAGGCTCCCTCCGGCCTGACCATACAGGAAAACAAGTCAGAAGTAATCACCTTGTACTTGTATTAATATAATATCTTCATATTTAACAGCAGTACAACCAAATCATATCTGCCAGCCCAAACTGTTAATAATTCTATAAACCCCAAGGACTCTATCTGAAATAATGCCTAAAACTGCTAGCCAATACCATTATACCAATTACATTTTCCTCTATGGCAAGCCTACAGTACTTTATATACTTTTTTGTGTCATGCTAAAATTCTACATATAGATCTTTCAAAATGAATGATATGGTACTATACTTTTTCCTAATGATAAAAATACAGTTGGATAAAAGATAAAACTGGTATAAAAGCAGACATGTACTTGTGATAGTGTATTTGTACAGCCAAAGGTAGCGGCGCCCCAAGGAGCCCCGAACACCGACACATAACACTGGTCCCCAATCAAAGTAAAAATTATATGTTGCAGCAAATACCTTATGTAAAAGTGGGAAGATTAAAACTTGGGTCATTTAAAAACATCTCTGCTATGACATAACATTACAAACAATTGGAGCATTATTTCACAAATATTATGTAAACTTTCACTCGTTAAAAACGTTATATGAATTAGGACCATCACATGTAGGGATAATATTACGAGTTTATCTAAAAATATAATTAAAGCTTTTCTTTAAACAGTATCCACATGTGCACACACATACAACCACACACATATAAATTCACAATATTTGTGCTGTCAGCCTTCAAGCAATTTCAAGAGGCAATAACATTCAAGGTTGAGTACTTTGTCAAATGCTTAGTCTTAATTTACACTAAAACTATTTATGAAAACGACAGTGGTGTCAGATCAATAAACATGAAGGTTATTTATGAAAACATACAGGTATGTGCAACTTTTCTTATAAAATTCCCAAATAAGGCATTAAATATTTATCTACAGTACAGTCGGCGGCAAAAGTCGTGTCGCCACATCTGCCAAGTCATGCAGTATAGTATGGAAATATAAGCTTCACTGGGTCGTAAAATGAAAACCCAGAGTAGTTTACTTATTAGCCCCCTGGATATTGTAATGTTGTATGGTGAATGTGTTGGTTCGATTATTATCTTTTATGTTATCCTTCAAGAAACGCAAAGTGAAGCGACACGACTTTTGCCGCCGACTGTACATGGCCAGAAAAAGTATCGCCAGTAAATCATAGATCACTCTAATCTACGTACAGCTGGTTTAATATGAATTACGACAAATGTTGATGGAACGTTAACTTTATTAACCTCCATAACTATTTGTAGGGATCATAAGCATGAATTATTAAAGGAAATATACAGCCACAATCAAATATCCACCGACACTTTCCTTCCATCGTATTAAATATCTTGGTAAATAAAGAACAACGTGTATGATTTTGCACCACCTCATAATAATAATAATAATAATAATTGAGGGGGTTGAGTTGACGTAAGGTGTTGTATGATTATATTTTGATATGATAATGATTTATTGGCTGTACATTACCTTCTGTATATCTATGATTCCTACAAACAACTATGGACATTAATATACTTTAACATAACATCAAAAGATGTTCCAACACACATTTTGCCAGCTGTATATATTCTGTATTCAAATACAATAATTCAGAAATAATTGGCATCACTTATAATTTTGTCAAACTTTAGGAAAACTAAATTTAAAAAAAATTATCATAACCACTGGTTGTTAAATAGCATAATTAAAACACAAAACTTCAGTCAAATCTACCAAACCAGTGGTATAATACTCATACACAAACAGTGGTAGAAATCTAGGAACCACCACAGACAAGATGCAATTCTTGTCTAACAAAAAACCAAAAGGCTATTTTGGGTTTATTATATGTGAGTTGATGTTGCTAACTTGATGCCTCTCAAGCATGACCAATTTGCATTCCATCACTGATGACCTGACTGGTTACTGTGGCTAGGTTCAGGTTGACGATTTATTATTTGGATATATCCTTGTTGATTGGATACAATCTAACTATATAAATGGGAATGTACAGCCACAATCAAATAACCACCGACACTTTCCTTCTATCGTGCAAATAAATCAGTATCATATCTAAATATTATCATGCAACATCTTACGTTAACTCAACCCCCTCAATTATTATGATGATGTACTGCAAAACCATACACGTGTTGTTCTTTATTACCAAGATATTTACTACGATGAAAGGAAAGTGTCGGTGGATATTTGATTGTGGCTGTTCATTCTTGGCAAGATCCAAATCTGCAGGACCATTCATTTATTGCCTTCAAGAGTATTAACTTGGATCATACAATTTAGCAAAGTTAAATGCCAATCTCTTGGGATTTAAACACCCAAAGCTCTCAAAATTATTAATGTAAATCAATATTTAATACAGTTCAAGAAAATATAAAGCACCAGAGGACTGAAACACTGGAGCATAGAACATGATATGCCTCACGTGTGTCATCCATGAATTATAGAGTACTGTAATTCTAACCAAACCTAATCTAACCTAGGCTGATTTTGGTTGTGGTTAAAGGTGATGGTGCACTAAATTTGTCTCCTTCACTTTTATCAGGTGCCGAGATGTCAAATAATGTATGGTACAGCCACAATCACATATCCACCGACACTTTCCTTCCATCGTAGTAAATATCTTGGTAATAAAGAACAACACATGCATGATTTTGCAGCACCACATAATAATAGTTGAGGGGGTTGAGTTGGCATATGGTATTGTATGATTATATTTAGATATGATACTGATTTATTGGCACGATGGAAGGAAAGTGTCGGTGGATATTTGATTGTGGCTATACCTCTTTTACCAAAGCTGCTCCCATAAACAAATACCATTAATTAACATTAATTTTTCACAACTAATGAACAACTGTGTTGCTTGTTGGTACAGTAGTGATGTCATGTTTGATAACCCCTACTGAGCCTAGTCTGCCAAGTACATCATACGTACATTGATTCAGATAAAATGTTACCCAGGACAAACAGTATTTTCAATAAATGTAAATTATTGGCAGGATATTCTTCTATAGATAATTATTTTCACCTATCCATAGGGTTGTGTTTAAAAGTATTGTTCAATAATAATATTATTAATATTTTTATAATGAGAACTAATACCAAGCCCAGAGGGATTATTGCACAAGAGACAAGCATAGCAGTGGTAGGCAGAAATTAAGCTCTATAAGAGAAATTGGCAAAGATCAAACTACAAAGAAGAGTTATATATGGGGCAAAGGGTAAGTAAGGGACTCATGTCAAGCACCACCACCTTTATGAGTCCTACATATAAAGATCTTTTAGTTTCCACCAATTTAGTTCTATTCATGCTATCTCTATTGGTAAGTACCTCAGTTTGGGGGTACAATGGTGGAGGTACAGTCAATCTAAAAACTATTAAGGAGTTGGGTCTCAACAATACCCTAAGAGAATTTTATAACTTGTGATGTCAGGGTGTGCATCAAGATGTTTTTTTTAGACTGACTGACAAGTGTGACTGCTGGGTAAGAGGGAGAGACAGTGAGTGGCCCTGAAGTGCTACTGGTATCTGTGTTTGCCACAACACCTGGACAAGATATGAATAAACACATTTACCAGCAGTGACAATTTTAACAAAGAGTAGAAACTTGCTTACGAGCTGAAGATACTTTTCTCTGCTATACATTCCCAGAAATGTAGAATGATATACAAATGACATCTAAAATATAATAAACACTAGGAAGATGTTAAAGGTCATTCATAATTTACTGTACTTTGTTATAACTCAGTTTTGAGCAACATGAGTAAATGACACTGGTGCATACAAGTTCCTTTTTCACAACAGAAAAATTTACATTTCTCTGTGAAACATGTTGTAACCGAGATGGGAGGACCAAGAAAGGAGACCTAAAACTGCCTGAGGATACCTCACAGTTGTAACCCTTTTGGGGTGAATGTGTAACATATCTAGGGACTATCTGATAACAGTTGGGGCAAACTTGACTGAACACTGCCTCATACCTACCTATGTGGAAAAATAATAAAAAAGAAGCGTACTTTTCAGAAGGCTATGGCTTTAGAATGTAAGCAACAAATAATGTTGCTGTGGTAACTGTATAATTACCTTGTGCAATATATACTGTACACATCACATATGGCACCTCGGCAACAATAATTTTCCCTTAGTTGTAGCTTACTCTTCTAAAAATACCATCTATTCTAAATATTACCAACATCAGAGTTCTCTGATAATGTGAGGCAGAAGTGCATAACTACATGATGTTAAACCAAGTTACAAATAGAACAATGTTTAATACACACATTTTAAAAAGATTCTTGAAATATTGTAAAAATGTCTCTTGTCCAAAAAATTACTTACAGACATACAAACGGTTAACTAAAATAAATACAACAGGCAGGTACTGAGGAGAACATTACAGTACAGTACTTATATAATCATATCCCAAGTCCCATCATACTGATGGTACTTTGAGTTGGGAAAATTACATGAGCCACAATCGACCACATTCATTTGATAAGAGTAAAAATGACGCAACCTGAACACAAGCCAGTTAATCTTAGATGTGTTCAGAAAGTTGAAAAAAGTGTACAGCAGCAATATTACACAACTGCAGAATGCCTACAAATCTATGATCTACGAGTCTTTTAAAAATACAATACAATAACAACAAAATTTTTAAAACTCTTTAGGCATCCATCCAGGTTCACTTAAATTCACTTACATAGTTAGTTAACACTAAGGCCTGACACCTCTCTTGTTGCAATACAAAACTGACAAGT
Organism: Petrolisthes cinctipes; assembly: GCA_033782935.1. Classification (NCBI taxonomy): domain Eukaryota; kingdom Metazoa; phylum Arthropoda; class Malacostraca; order Decapoda; family Porcellanidae; genus Petrolisthes; species Petrolisthes cinctipes. Next base: position 131,679 of record JAWQEG010002186.1, on the reverse strand, counting down.
CACCTTTACTATGTGTCCAGTTGCTATGAAAATCAGCAGACAAGTTACATTAGGCCCATGCATTTGACACAAAGTTTCCATCATAAACTGTATTTTTTAATTTTATAGCAACCAGCATCTCCAGAAAGATGTAGTTCAATGACTAAACTTATCCTCAGCCTAAGAAACTAATATACTGTACTGTAGTTCATGATCATTACAGTATTATCTTTAACAAGAAGTAGATTTTAGTAGATAATTGGCAAATAGAATATACCTGGCAGTTGGAACTTGTTGTTTGTTAGCATTCCAATGCTAGAAGAGGCAAGAGTGTTGTGCCAGCTGTGAAGTGGCTACATTACTAACATACATCCTTAGATGTAAAACAACATGCAGCCAGGTATTTGTGACTATCCTGATAACACTCATCCAACCAGGAAGGAGGCAACATCAATTTAAGACTACGAATGAGTGAATGAAAAAAAAAAAAAAAAAAAAAAAAAAAAAATATATATATATATATAAATTAAAACTTGGACAGAGTTTTTACCCAAACAGTTTTTATAATTTCTTATGTGTGCATAAGACAAAAATGAATGACATTAAAGTAATCAATGCATCAGGCTGGTCTCAAATACCAGTACATGATTAAATCTGCAATATATATTTTTCTAAACAATTGCCACCCCCTGATGCACAAGCATATTTTTTTAGTTGCCTGTATTTAGAGCACATAATTATGAAATGCATGGTGATTACTGTGCTCTATAAATTGTGGACATAATTACAGAAAATATCATTGCATTTAACAATTGGATATCAACTCCATACTCATCAATATATTTTTTCATCATGAACTACTGTTAAGGGGGAAGTTTTGTGTTGATAATTCTGGAGCAACTGAATACTCTAGACTATTCCAAGCAACATGTTGAACACCATTATTTTTGCTCTTCTGGTCCTGTTTCCTGGCATACTTTGGAGGAATCGAGGAGCTCCAATTTAACAAAAGCGAATTACCCCCTTAAATTTCAACTTGCTGGGCACTACATATAAATAAAGCAAACATCATCTAATGCTCAGGAGAAAAATGTCCTGGTGGCATGGTACTGCATAAAAATAATACTATGACTAATGTCTACACTGCTGTGACTCTGTACATTAATGATACATAGTTGGCCCACTATTCCCTTCACCTGTAACATAACTCTCATATAACATCCACACAAAAATGGAAAAGTTCAGCTGATACTTCCTATCTTTCCTGAGGTTATGAAGGAGCGAATACAGTATATGCATCATCAACTCTTACATGAAATATTTGCAATGTTTATTATTTCAACAATAGATCTTTGATGATAATGATAATTAAATATTTTACTCCATGAACAATAGAGTACTGTATTTCTTCATACAGTATTTTTTGCAAACAAGTAAAACAATTGCAATGTACAATTAATGCATTATTGTATTTACCTGTTAATGAAATTACAAAACCCATTGTTTCAGCACAATATACAATGGATACTCATGTATGGCAACTTACATTTGGGAAGGTCTTGCAAAACTTAGTACAGTAACTGCATAATTAATGACAAGATTCCATGTTAATTATATTTGTTTAATTCTAGGAACATCCCTCTTCCCTTTCTCTCCATGGCAAATTAATTCACACATGCTAGGCAAGCTAGACCATGTAGCTATCTATCTATCTATAGCTCTGACGCCTCGTTCCCTCCGGGAACTCCCTCCAAGGGGGTGGCCACGGCAGAAGTGTCTCCAGTTCTCCCTGTTCCAACACTCCCTCCTTACTTGTTCAAGCCCTCCTCTGCCTCTCACGTTTCTCTCCTTTACATACTCTTCCACTCTGTTCTGCCACCTAACCGGAGGTCTGCCTCTCACACCACGTCACACAACTTCACTTCCATACACCTTCTTTACAAACTCCTCACCTTGCATTCTCTCTACATGTCCAAACCATCTCAATGTATTACGCTTCACTCTCTCAACCACTCCACACTCAATGCCAATTGCCTTCTCACTCATACCACATCTCTCATTACTTTCTCCATCCCATCTAGTAAGTCCACATGCTCCTCTCAAGTAACTCATTTCCTCAGCACCTATTCTAGACTGATGAGCCCTACTCCATATCCATGTCTCCGACGCACATGTCAGTGTTGGCAGAATTATACTATTTCGTAGTCCCCTTTTCACTTCCATACTCACACTTCTACCCTTCATAATCCTCCCCAGTGATCCTATGACCTGTCTACCCCTCATTGCTCTCTCCCTAATTTCTCCTTCCATACTTCCATGTTTACACATAACTGTACCCAGGTACTTAAACTCCTTCTCTTCCTCCATCCTCTCACCCCTCAGAGTTATCTCACACTTCGTCCCAGTTGGTACAGCCACTCTGTAAGGTGTAGCAAAGTCAATCATTTCAGTTTCTGCTCTTTCAAATACCATCACTTTACTTTTCCAATATTAACCTTCAGTTTCCTTCGTTTACACAAAGCCTGAAACTCGTCCACCACCCTCTGTAACTCCCTTTCACTCTCAGCCATCAACACAGTGTCATCTGCAAACAAACTTGCCACCAAGGACCAATTTGCTTCATTCAGCCTCAATCTCACCCCCAGACCATTCACTTTGGCTTTCATCTCTCTCATACAACCATCCATATATATATATTGAACAGCCATGGTGACATAACACATCCCTGTCTCAGCCCTACACTAATATTAAAATTCTCACTTAGATCACCCTCTACCCGTACACATGCTGTTGCCTCTGCATAAAAGGCCTCAATGCCTTTCAGCAAAGACCCCCTAACACCATAAATTCTCAACACCTCTGACATAGCTTTCCTATCAACCCAATCGTATGCCTTCTCCAAGTCCATGAAGGCAGCATACAACTTTCTACCCTTCCTAATATATTTCTCCACTATTGATTTTAATGCAAATATTTGGTCCACACATCCTCAACCCTTTCTGAACCCTCCCTGCTCCTCACTAACTTTATTCCCTGTTACTTCAACCAGTCTTTCAGTAAGAACCTTCCCATACACCTTCCCTGGTACACTAAGAAGGCTTATTCCTCTATAGCTACCACACTCCTCCTTACTCCCCTTCCCGTTATACAAAGGTACAATTATAGCTCTCCTCCAATCCTCTGGCACCTCTCCCTGCCTCCAAGCCAATGTACCTCCCCCTCCACACTTTAACATTTCAGCAGTTATCCCATCCACCCCCGGTGCCTTTCCCATCTTCAACTTTCCTATTGCTTTCCTAACCTCTTCCCTTCCCAGTTCTCCCTGTACATCCTGTCGTCTACCACCTCATACCGTAGCTCATACAGTATTTAGTTAACAAGAGGGTGCTATCCCTCCCAACCCAGCTTACGTACAATGACAAGTATCAAACTTGTGCCAACTAACCACTATTGTATTACATTGGTGCCCATATTTATTGTTTTAAATCTTGTGGTAACTAACCACTACTGCATTACACTGGTGCCCATATCTATTGTTTTAATCTCCTGAAATATCATAGCAAATAATAGTATAACTCGATTTTCTTCAAAATGTTTAAATATGTAATTCAATTTAGTACACTAAAGCAATAAAATACAGTACTTATAATGCAATATACAGTACTACGGTACAATAATCATGTCCCAGAACCAGGTATCAAAACCATATGACACTAAGTCACTTTCAAGAGGTTGTCTGGTCACAATTATATTACTATCAATATGGGGAAGAGTAATTTTATAATGAGAAAAATATTAGTCGATTGCTAAAAAGCTCCAAAACTCTTGAATCATATACTTGAAATAATATGGTTGTTGGGAACTGGTCAAGAATGGGAAAGCATGGACACAGGTAACTGATTATGGGGTCAGGTAAGTAGAACATGGGAGGCAGTAAACTGGGTGTTGAGTTACACTATATATATTCTTAATCTGACTCACTATATCATAATGGTGTTTGTTCTTATTTATATACTGTACCACTAGTTTACTACATTAACACTTTCCATCAAACATATCTGCTGCATGCTCTCTCCTTCAAAGGGAACAAAACAAGGCTGTTGTAGCAATGATTTCACTCATTCTCAATCCAACTTTCCAACCCACAATTTCATGAATATTCACTAGCTTTACTTATCTGAAAGAATATGTAGAAGTAGGAGAGGCTCATGGCACTGTTATGCCTACAGAAAAATTAACTCCTATTTCAGTGAGGCCATATAAATCATGTAGCTTATATTTAGGTTACACGAGAACGATAATTCTCTCCGCTTCATTTACGTACCACAAAGAAAATTAATTCTATTCAAGCTAGGTTATGTAGTTCATACTATGGTTACATGAAGGCACTACCTCTCCTCACTTAGTTTATGGGCTGTATACAAAACATGGATGGTGTTGATGATCGCGTGGTACAGTCACCAGCACTGCCGCGAGGTACAGGGGCTCACTTGTTTAAGATATTTAGTTCCTTAAACAACAAAGTTCACTTCATGTGTTAGTGTATCGAGGATACTCCATCTCACACAAGTGGATTGTTTCAAACTAAATAATCACAGTGGTGCTACATCTCTGAATATGTGTGAATACCTGTCCAAGTGGCAGTGCTGGCAAGTGTACCTGCATGGTGGATCTGGATTATGTCTGGAGAGTCATCATACCAGTACAATGCCATTTTCCACACCATAAATGTTCGGTAAATATTGAAAGAATTACTGTTATTGGGTACAGTTTTTCTACCTTCATTACCCACTTACTTAGACCATTCTAAGACTATTTTCTTCTATGGCATTTCCTCCGCAAATGCCCCAGTTCCAAGATAGAGCATATTCAAATTGGGCATTTTGAAATTAGCCTGACCTTACCTGACCTTACCTAGACCACAGCAGACTACCGGGACCTAACCTGGGCAAACTACCGGGACCTAACCTGGGCAAACTACCGGGACCTAACCTGGGCAAACTACCGGGAAATAACCATGGTAAAGTACAGGAAATGACCGGGTCAAAATACTGGGACCTAGCCAGATCTGGCAACACTGCTACAAAACAGCAATTCTTTCAATAAATACCAAATGTTGTTGCATACAGCCCTACGTACAATGACAAGCCTCAGACTCAGACCTACTAGGTGTGTGGCAAGAACATATATTAAAATGATTTAGGTAAACATGTGACAGCTTCCATCAAGTAGTGGGTTGGATTGTATCAATATAGGTGTGTGGTAAGAACATATATTAGGATGATTTAGGTAAACATGTGACAGCTTCCCTTAAGTACTGGGTTGGATTGGATTCTTTCGATGAGGTATGGTAGCAGCTTGTAATGGATTGTAAATGGGTTATATCACTTATCAAGGCAAAATTGTTGTAAGAGTACGTGAAAACACTAGTTAATACTATTGTTTACTTGAATCCCCATTAAATGTATCAAAACATTTACTTGCAGGCAATTTTACCCATTCCCCATAGGTGGGGGAGGTGGTGGCAGAGTGGATAGAGAGACGGACTGGCAGTGGCAAGGGCCCGGGTTCAAGTCCATGAGTTCAAGTTCAGAGGTGAACTGGGTCCAGCTGTTCGTCAATTATCCTGGCTACGCTGACACATCAAGAAAATATCCCCTACATCTCTCCTGATAGTGACGTGTATAAATAAGGTGTGGTCATCTAGTGGGACAGAAGAGAGGCTAAGGTACCAACATCACCACCAAGCTCCACTGTCTCATCTGGTGCAGCATACAAATTATCTCAGGGCCTCACGAGAGTCATGGGCCACTGACACCCTATAGACCTGAGGTTGAGGCATTTAAAAAGAAAAGAAAAAATGTGGGTTTGTATAGTACTGTTCTGTATAATGTGTTATAGGTTTATGTGAAGAATATATTTGTGTGGAGATAGTTGGTATAATAGATGTTATCCATGAATGTGAGTGCAGTGTTTCTGAGGATAGCCTGATATTCCAAATGTAGGAGAGAAACAAGTGCAACTAAAATTTGGGAAAGCAATGTCTTATGCTAAGAATATTTGAAATATAATAGTTGACATGAATCTTCAAAGGAAGTTGTCCTTGCAGAAAACAAAATTCAGATATCAGAATGATTCTCATGAATTGCAGAACTGAAGCTATAAAAAAACTTGAGTATCCATTGTATATTACTTATTCACACTGGTACATATGAAGTTCCTCACCAATTTGCCTATTTTCATAAAGCTTCAATGAAGGAAAGCTAAGGGAAGCTGAAATTATCAATATGAGTGTGAACATTGAACCTCTGTGAATCATTTAACCAAAACAAAATACTGTATTACTGTATATCCTCTCCAAACGCTCATATATTTCTTTCTAAACTCCTTATACCTAAATCTGCTAACTAGTTACCTGAAACAGTAATAATTTCACCCAAGCTCAAGCCATAATGGTCAAGTAGCCTGTACTGAGATTTCAGAAGGGCACTATTTCTCACCCACTTTGCATACAATGTTGTATCTTGAACCTATACCATATAAGAACAAGGCAACAACATTAACATTCCTTTGCTTTCATAAATGCTTAACATAATCATATTCTACTCTTACACCAGTACTGTACCTGTAATAATCATTCCACTCCACAATTATCAATTGCTAAATATATTGACACTCATACCATTGATGGTTTTACAAACACTGATCATACATGTACAGTCGGCAGCAAATGTCCTGTCACCACATCTGCCAAGTCATGAAGTAAGTATGGAAATATAAGCTGTAAGGGCTCGTAAACTGAAAAATTAGAGGAATATATTAATTTACCCCCTGGATATTTTAACTCTATATGGTGAATGTGTTTAGTCAATGATTAACCTTTATGTTATCTTTCAAGAAGTGGTTAGTGAAGCGACATGACTTTTGCCACCAACTGTACCTGTATACTCATCTGTTGCTTACATACAGACTAAGCATACTTAAACATTCACAACTTCCATGTTAAACAATACCCATCTAACTCAAGATAGCACAGTAATATACAAGATCTTCTTATTTATACCATATCTTGGCATGTGATGATGTCAGTATAAGAAACCTGTTGTAACACTAAAATGACAGATGAGGTAGAAAACTGCCCAGAAAATTTAAAAAAAAAAAAAATATATATATATATATATATATATATATACAGTATACAGTATACTGTATATATATATATATATATAATAAATACATATGATGATCAACTTAAAAAACACTTGTTACATAAAATCTCAACAGCTGCATTTCCACCTGCACAGACACATGGCCACATGTGACACACCAAGGATAACATTGCTGATTAAATTAATACTCCGGTATAATCATGAAAATTAAGGGTGCATTTTCCTTTATTACCAATGGCCCATTCCAGAATTTACAGGGGTCTGGTAATGTTTGGCACCTGAATGCAATTTTGCATATTCAATCTTCCTGCTGCCTATTTACTAAATAAAAAACTATAATTAGCAGAATAATTATTACGTACTGTAGCTGCAAACACACATAAACATTCACTCTCTACTGTACTAAGTGACTGAAGATGGTAAGGAAACACAAGTTGGAGATGAAAATGTTATACAACATTGCAAAAGCTGGGTTTCCAATTCAAACAAAGCTAAGTATTGTTAATATTTGATGCCATTCTTTGTAATTTAATAACTCATTTCTCCTTACCATCCTCACTACCATCCACCAGTAGGTATGAATTATTCACAAAATACATTTCAGCTTAGCCTCAGCAATAGTTATCTATACCATGTCCTAAAGCTGCATAAGAGCAGACAAAGACTAGCTGCCACTTTGGTAAATCTCATCCTACTTATAAATGCATCAATTTGTATAATCCACAGAATAATCTCATAGTACAAAAATTACTGGAGCATAAACTTCTCACTCTTAACAGTAACAATAGAGATATTATTAAAGGGCAAGTTTCATGAACAAGAAGTGCCTTGTGCATGAGTAAAAACTGTGATATATGAGTCAACAAACATTGTTAAGTTACTCAGCTGTGTTTCCCTGCACCCTGGCATTACCAAGGCTCTGTAATGAAAGCTACACACAACAAACAAATAAATATACATTTGCTACTAATTGACTATAGTATGTCGAGTCTGTATCCAAATTCACAACTCATTCAGTCCATTTCTTTTCCAGGCCACCACCACAGAATTAAACTAAGCCTCCAACACTTATATAAAACAAACTCGACTCCCTGTAATTCACTGGGTGTAGTTGCCCATGCTGGCAAATGTAATATATCCACAGCTGATAATAAGATCATTACCATAATCACTACTGGTCAAAGCTTGTCATCCACAAGTTACTTTTCATGCATCATCTACCATCATCAGTGTCAACAGAGTCCTGATATCAGCTTAAGATAACCATTAGCAACAGAAAAGCTTTGCTCTCCATTCATTGGCACTGGAGAGGGTTGCCTTCCTGTACTGCCACAAATATCCTGTGGTGGTAGTCTGCAAGGTACGAGTATAAAAAACCAGTGATATGGCAAAGCAACCACTTCTCTGTTTATGTAAAGCTTATCAAACCAAATTGTCTGGAGCTTCACCAACCCTTCATGTGACTATATTAAGTATTTCAAACAAATATTGAATAAGAAATCTGGTATCTTTGATACTTTACAGTACACTGGTCTAAAGTGCCAAATGAATGTACTGATGCAAACTGTTTTCTTTTACATAATATTAAAAGAAACAAACATTGCAAAGATGACTACAGAATATATGACCAGTAGAGGACAAATCTATGCCATCTAATGGTCACTTCTTACCACACATATTCACTATCTACTAGACATATCATATCTATCCAATGCTATGATCCTCTAGATTCCATACATCTATATTACCAATCAAACATCATCATCCTGTGTTTGGTTGTACAGTACATACAGTATTTATTTATTACTGAAAAATATTGAATTCATCACAGACAAATAACAATTGTTTACCAACTTCAGTTGCTTGAACACACATTGAGTGATTGAGTGAAGAACTGAAAGAAAGACACAGCTGAAATCAATCTATTCGCAACTTCTTAGGTGGAGATAATTACTAACAAATAGACTAAGTTCAAGGACCAAAATGTTCTTTGTTATATAAATTAGTATAATTAATAAAGAATAGTACATACACTAACAACTATTCTCCAGCATTTGATAGCCTAACAAGAGAGTAAAATGTATACAAAAAACTGTATTTAAAGTAAAACCAGAAATCTACCACTTATGTTAGCCTACATGGCAAATGTCTGATCAAGGGACCCAATGATGAACACAATAAACCCTTAAACTACAGGGGTCAGTAAACACCACCAGTCTGTCAGTGCTGGCGATTTCCTGAAAATTCTAAATTTTTACAAGATCCTTTCTCAGCAATTCAAATGCCATATACTTACTGATTCTTCCTTCCTCTTGACGATGCTAATGTCTGGAGGTTGCTAGGCACTGTCTATGTGGTGTGGAGATGAAGAAGTAAAGCACAAATTGATGTGTAGTAAAGCAGGGTTTGGGTAAGTGAGTATGGCCATAACCATGGCTCATTCACACACCTTGATTACAGACTATGTGCTCCCCTTTCACATCACTGGACTTTACTATCTTATACCTCTGTGTGACTCACAGATCAGACCGATATTTTCAACTTTTTCAGCAAGACACTGTGCTCCTGTTGGGGGGTAGGCAATGAATTAGACATAACGGTCTCATTAGATATGCTTGTTGCTTTCCCAGTATTACACAGGTGACTAGTTATCCCACTTAAAGCGCACTTGTGGGATGCATCGAGTGGTCAGACAAGATAAATCTTGGCATGAGCTTGCAACAGTGGTGGGAATTAGGTTATGGTATACATACAGTCACCTGGATGAGCTAGGATCAGTAATATATACCATTATCTAGAGGTTAGAGGTTAAGGCTCCTGCAAAAGCATTACATAGCAACTAAAAGCTTCTGTTTAATAAGGAAAGAGAAATATTGAGTGTGACTGATAACATGCATGAGGATTTAAGGTATATGTATGTTACTAGAGAGATACAGTAAGCCACTGTGGAAAAAAAAAAAATAAGGTTATTTCTTTAAGGTTAAATCTTATTGTTCCCGAAGATTTCGGACGACTCGATGTTGGTGAAGCAATACCGCCATCTAATATTCAAATATCTTGTTTCTAAATTGAAACTACAGTACATTATTTACACATTACAGTTTTGTGTTTTTTCTACTGCATTTATGTGACAGCAGCACTTGGATTTCTCTATTAACACATATCTCAAATGATAATGGCATACTCACTATTCGGTACAATTAACAACAGAAGTTCATCCTTTGAAAACCTACTTGGTCTGGTAACACCTATATATTAGAGATTACTGTATATAGTATTTTCTCTACCCATTAAAGGGTTACTCATTTACCCTTTTATTAGTGATTACATAATGATACATATACTGTATACTTACCATTATATAAAGTATATACCATACATGTATACTGTACTGTATAATAGAAAGACTATATACTAGTAGATCATATCATTAATCTGCTAGATCCTCTGTGTAACCTGTGTAGGCTCAAAGTAAACTTCTGTTGTTACTTGTACACACATCAACAATAATCATATGAGAATATGGGGCATTCTGTTCACCAATACCAAGTTCCAGTCACACTAAATCACACATCTTGCTCTGCTAACGTGATAGGTATTTTCAGAAACATTCTACAAAACCTTAACTACAGCTCCTTCAAGAACATTGTTGCTTATCCTCACACAAAGGCATTCAACTCCATTGTTAAAATACTACAAGACCTCTCCAATGGCCTGGAGTGGCACTTTTGTTGCCATCATATAAAAAGGGAAAAAAATGATCACAGACAGTCATTATATAAGAAAATAATTACATCAAAAGCAACATCTAAACATGACTACATATCACAGGTAGGGAGAAAAAAAATATTTGATAAAAACATGATGACAGCACACCAAGATGCAACTGTGTACAAAAAATTCCAAAATGACTAAAGTAGTGATTAAACCGTATGAGAATATTAGAAGGCTTTGTGTTATTCTACAATAACAACTTCATATACTGTTCATCTCTGGATTAAGCAATTTCTTACAATGCAAATAACCTTTCTAGTCTCCAGAATTTTGAGATTCTGTTACCATACAAATATTTGCACTGAAGAAAATTGCTTGAATAAAGTTGTGTGTGATTTCAATGTTGGCATTATGTGTCTCTGTCCACATACATTTCCAAACTGAATAGGCCACAATGATAATGTACAGTACTGTAATTGTAAAGTTCTAACTTTTTCAAATCATACAGCTGTATTGATATCTTTGCTTTTCCTTTTCTCTTTACTGTCTTTTCTCTCTTTGGTTTCCTTTCCATTGTCTTTGGTTTTCTCTTTTAGTTTACATTCTTTTGTACATCTTTCCTTGCTCTCCTTCTCTACTTTATTTCTTTCTTTTGAGTCCTTATTTCTCTCCTTCTTTGATTTTTTTCTTTTTGATGGCTTGGGAGATTTTCCAAGAAAAAGTACTTCATGAAAATCATCTGAACTTAGATTTGACTCTTCCACATGAAGTACAGAGCTTAAGGCCCCATCAGTTGGGGATTTAGGAAACTGAAAAACAAGTCGCCCTTTTTCTGGCTCGGACGCCGATCTTGACACCCTCAGTTCACCTAAGAGGAAGGGTGACGTTGCTCGGGTGGCCTGCAGAGAAAGTGAGGAGAGGTGCAGGCAGGTTCCACTAGGGCGTGCTGAGATTCTTGGGGAAAGGCTTGCAGAACTGGGTACCACAAGAGATGATGACCTTGATCGGCTATAGATCGGTAGGGGTGATGTGTCTAGTCGTGCCTCTACTCGTGACCTTGGTTCTGGGGTACAGCACAAAGGCAGTGTCAGGCTGGGAGAACGAGCATCTCTGTGTTGAAACTTTGGGGATCGAGGCTCGGGGGAACGACAAATGGACACACCACTGATATACAATGTGGGGGAGTTGGGTATACCAGTTTCTGATTCATATTTAGTTGAGCTCTGATTATCCAATTTTGATGAGTGAGATATATGAATTCTTAGTCCCTTTACATTTGATGGAGCACTACTACTCTGTTCAGTGGAATTACTTTCATCTTTATCAGTACCCTCATCAACAATCAACTGAAATGATGGTTCCTCCTGAAAAAGTGGATCTAAACTAGTGTTTGTCTCACTAACTGCCCCACACTGCTGGTCCACAGGATTGTCTAAGTTGCACAAAATCCCACGCACTTCCATATCCATTGATGGTGAATCCATCTCGCCTATTATCTCAGAGGCAGCCCCTGGGTCAGTGTTCTCCACATCTCCATTCTCTGACTCCATATCAATACTCTCTTGTTTTGGTTTTGACAACATAAGCAAAGCACTTTCCTCTGGGTGGTCTTGGTGTGCATGATCTGAGTCAATCATACAAAGGGGCTCCTCAGAGTTCTTTAGGTCACCAAGAGACTGGGACCTGCGCAGATCACGCCTCAGGTCAGTTGATGGCCCGGGTATTAGAAGGTGACCATTCTCATGTAGGTCTCCATACTCAAAATGGCCATCTTCTACTTCACTGGCAGCCTTGGGGAAACACAGCAAGTCCTTGTCTGTCTTGTTGTCCCAGTCCTTGCCAACATTCAGATTTCTGGTAAAATAAATATATTCATCGTCATGACTCCAATTTTGATCAAGGGTACACTGGAATAAAGCTAGCAAAACTAATTCAGTTCAATCAAAGTGAGTTCTGAGTTTCCAATGTTTAATGTAAAATAATTTAGCATGCTACAGTAAAATTGATATTTTGAAAAGTTCCAGAGCTGGAGTTACATTACCTCTGACTAATCTCCTTGTTAGCTAGTTTCTTGAGAAAGTAGTCAACAGCAATCTCTCTGCTTGAAGGCTGGTATGATGTTGATGTAGCTCCTTCCATGATTGACCTCTCTTCACCCCTGTTCCATGCAGATGCCTCCTCTTGACCCGGTGCAGCCACATAGTGCCCATATGTCAACTCACAGGCAAAAATATTGTTTGGCAGTGTTGTTCCTGAGATACTGGGCCCATCACTGCATCCTGTAGTAATGGTGCTAAAATAATTTTCTTCTAGTTTCTTGATACAAAATAGACTTAAATTTTTGGCATTAATGAAGTTATTATGCAAAAAATGTATAGTTCATTACCCTTCCTCATTATTAGTAATTGTTAATATGATCACTATTAACTGGAAACCTACCCTGGGTGGATCGGACTTCTGCTGCTCCATCCCAGCCGTGTTCACGGGAGTGTTCCTGGAGGAGAGATTGCCGTCGTCTGGCTTCATCTTCAATCATCTGTAGCCGTGACATCTCCAGGGCAATCAATAGCTCCATACTCGAGTCACATCCGCCCCAGGAGGATGAAGATGTGTCACTCTCTTCTGATATGATGGGTTAATGCAAAATGTCAATACAATTTTTATCACCTATGTTTAGGAATCTTATATTATTATACGGTGATAAACTTTAGGTGTACTGTAATCTTAATTTTATATACCATTAACATCATCATCATCATCAATACCCCATTTCCCTTTTTTTCATGGGGTGGAGAGGCTCTAGTGCCAATGAAGGACCCCCGACAGGTAAGGGGTCCAGCTCTGAGGCTATTTGAACATTTGGTGAGGTCATTGTTGGAAAGTGGGGTCCCCAACCCTCACTCCCCCCCTGTATCATAGGGGATACAAGGCTGACTGCACTATCACAAGGATGATAGGCAATGGGTAAGCCACTTTCCTAAGTCGCTTTAACATACCCATTCATATAAATACAATATCACTGAAGAATGCAATCTTCATGTTCATTCATTGGCTGAAATGGGGGAAAGGACAAACAGTTTGAGCTGTGATTGCCTGCACTTACCCTGTTCATAGGGAAGGTAGCATCAGGCACTCCTCTTTGTACTGAAACCTTGTGAACAGAACACCCTATTTTCATAAGACGGAAACTTAGTTTACAGTGTAGGTTGTAATTTCAACCACTTCCAATACAATACATATAGGGAGGTAAGGTGTATAGTGAGAGAATACTGGAAATGGTAATGTAGAATTTGCAGTACTGTACAGTACAGTATAGTAATTGATAATATAAAATGAGATATACAGAACATAAAGTTTAATAAAAATATTGTTCTTACTGATAAGAAGTGGTCTGCTGTCAACAGAAGACATCAGCCCTTGCTGATATCAGAAATGGAAGTAAAAATTGTGTGTGTGAAAACATTAACTACAGACCAGTTCAGTGGAATCTATATCTATAACAGAGAGGAGTCTGTTTGCATTTTTCTTCCAAACCAATAGAAATAGATCATACAAACCATATAATATATTGTGATAGGGCATGACCCAGGGAAGGTTTTAGTTACATAAAAACTTCACATTTCAAAGATTACAATACCCTCTGAAGCTGTCATTTGGAATGATATTAATAAGAGCCAAGGTCAAACCATGAAATCTATAGGGCTTGATCTCTCTGAAAATCCAGCCTTCACACATGGGCAGCTCTATGTTGCACTTTCACATATTGCAAATGAAGAGAACATCTATATATTGACTCCAAACCAGAAGACAAAATATTTTGTGTACACTGAAGTTTTGCAATGAAAGTTTGACCACAACACAGAAAAGTTTATGCTGTTTATGTATTACACAGATTTTTTCAGTACTGTACATCCTTTACCCGCCACGCTACAACATCAGCTTACAAAAACAAACCTTAAGGAAAGAAAGAAAACACGGCGGGTAAAGGATTGAGCAAAAAACCCTGTATGAAAACCATGCTGAAATACAAACAAAAAAACTTGAAAAGTGATTGTTGTTACTCCTGCTTCTGGCACTGTACCTAATCACTTCAAGTTTGGTTGGACCAGCAAAGAGGGCTGGGTACAGCTAGTTACAACTAACTCTGAAAACTAAAATGTGTTTCAACATGAAGCTCTTGGTACAGTGGCATAAAAACATCCTTGATATTACAAGACTCTAATATTGTACTGTATATGTAAATTTCTTTCAATCATATGCACAAACACCTTCTGTGATTGCTGTGGGAGTGTGTTAAGTTTTGAGGAACTGTGGGTGAGTGACATATGTTGTCCACAGAGCTCAGAAGAATGTCTGCTAATTACCAAGTACTTGTAATAAAGTATTGTTTTGGAAGATATGTTATCACTTTATAGCATTATAAAACAATGGCAACATCCATGTCCTATATTACCCCACTCAATGGTACAGGGGCCTGAGGTTGTGCTATTGTAGCCTGGTCATTTAAGGGATGGGAGGCCAGCCCTGTCCCAGTGGTGATATTACCTTGGAAAATATGTCCTAGGTACCTAACAAAGCACTAGACCCCACTCAGGCAGTCTAACCCACAAGACTACCATACACAGTAGGAGTGTTTTACTCTTGTAGATATACTGAAATAATTAAGGTGAGTATTTCACAAGAAAAGATTAATAAACCTAATTCTCACACCAACAAAACCATATTTATATTATTTCTGCAATTCTGAGAACAAGAGTGTGAGGGGGTAGGTAACTAAAATCTTGCATTCTAAAACATTCTCAAAATTGCTGTACAGTAACTTCGCCTATTGAGCGTGTTCTCAATGCGCGATTCACCTATTGAGAGATGAACCCCAAATCAGCACCTTTTATCATCTTATGCGCAATGCTTCCACAGCACATGTTTTTGTGGCCAAAGAGTGGCCCAAATTCGCAGCCGTTCCCAGAAGCGCGTCTAAATCCAGTTTCCGTATGACACTAGCAGCTCCCCCAAACCCATGCTACAACCAGCTGCTCTCCCCAGACACTCTCACAGACACCACACAATACACACTTACACTTCTCCACACAAACACACACACCCAAACACACACACGTATACTTCTCCACATACATACACTCTGTCATTCTATAAATATATCGTCTTATTGACCATTACGTAGTCGATAGTCGTTAAGTCCAAATAACAAACAGAACAAACGCTCCCCCCAGCTGGCTTCTTCCTCTCACTCAGTCAGTCTCCTGCCCCCTCATGTCCTGTGTCCCCCCCCCCTCTCTATTGTTGCCAACTTGTTACCTCCAACCCTACACCCTACCAACCAACACCTGCCTTTACCATGCCAAAGGTTGAGCGTAAGAAGAAATTCCTGTCACCCGCTCTGAAGCTTCAGGTGATTATCTAAAGACCGCAAATATTTATTGAGAGCTAACTCCCCCCTCCCCCAGCCGCAAAAAGCCGCAAAACTGGGCCATTTTTTTTAGTAGGGGAGGGTTGGGGTGGGAGACACTGTTACAGACACCACACAATGCACATTTACACTTCTCCACACACACACACCCTGACACACACATACACTTCTCCACATACACACGCTCTTGTCACTCTATAAATATATCGGCTTAAGTACCATTACGTAGTGGATAGGTGTTAAGTCCAAACAACAAACGGGTTGGAGTGACTGGAGTATGGGGTGGTCTAACCTTCGCCCACCAGCCCACGCAGGCTAGAGTCAGTGTTACTACAGTCAGTCCCCTACTTCTAGCCCAGGCCTTTTCAGTGTTACCATCCCCATGGCTGTATATAGCCCATGTAGGCTATTATATGGACTGTAAGAAGTTATGGTGTTTCTGTTCTGGGCTAACATCTAAGTCGTGCCAATAATCCAGCAATCATTTTGATGGAGTGGTATCTCGTTATCTTCATTATATGTTCAGTTGTGTCCACCTTTGACTTTGAAGGGTTTATGGACGAAGTGAATGAGGGTAGTGGTGGTGGGTGAGGGTAGTGGTGGTGTAGTGGTGGGTGAGGGTAGTGGTGGTGTGGTGGTGGGTGAGGGTAGTAGTAACACAACCTTGGGAGGAACAGTGGGGACCTTTTGGGTATGAACTTATATTAATTGCTCCTGTGACTCACAATGAAATCACAGTTACCAAATACTGTTCTGTACCCTGCATATTGGTGTATAAAATCTCTGTAAACTGTCAGTGTGAGGCAGTGGCTGCCCATAAGTAATTTTCCCCATATAAAGATGTATTCATACAATGCTACAGTATTCTTTTGTACGTGAGCTCCTCTGCCACCCAAATTGTCGTGCAATAGGCGAACCTACTGTACTCCTTCAGTTGTACAATGTTATAAGTGTTTCTTTGATTTCTTTGAACCAGTGTAGACCAATCACTTCCCATTAAGTACAAATACCTTGATCAGGGAGGTACTTGGCTTGTTGTGCACATCGCAGGGAGCAGTAGTCATGGATGGCTCCAGTGCGGGGATTGCGAGCCCGAGGTCGGGGGCAACATTTGCGGTGACACTTCCCTAGCAAGGTCAGTGTCAAGGCTTGGTTCAAGC
Source organism: Petrolisthes cinctipes (assembly GCA_033782935.1). Taxonomy (NCBI): domain Eukaryota; kingdom Metazoa; phylum Arthropoda; class Malacostraca; order Decapoda; family Porcellanidae; genus Petrolisthes; species Petrolisthes cinctipes. The sequence goes on along the minus strand of JAWQEG010002186.1, from coordinate 114,229 downwards.
TGCTCTCCTGTGAAATAAAATGGGTTATCATTACAAATTTACACAATACTAAATACAAACACTGTAATCAATGCTGTACACTCGACCCTCGATTTAACGGACCCCCATTTAACGGATACTTTTTGCTACCGGACAATCGTTACGCATCAGACAGAAAGTCCGTTACTTGAAAATTTTGTCCGTTTAGTTAAAACATAGTTTAAATATGGTGTGCATTTGTAGAGGGCACAGTGAACTCATACAGACAAAAAGTAGAAGTGACAATAAGAGAAATTGACCAAAAATATGTAATACAAACTCAGAAAATGTGTGTGTACTGCATGAGTAAAAACTCAAAGACCATTGGTGAAAAGTAAACAATATTACGTGTGTCGTTAGCCACCCACCAATACCCTCTCTCTTAAGCCTACCCACTATAGAATGAACAACCTCTCAATGGACATTGTCCTTACTTCTAACACGAGTTTAGAATTACTGTACAGTACTCCCTTGTTATCGACGGGGGTTATATTCTTAAGATGGCCATCAATAACAAAACCGTTGATACTGCATTACGGTGTGTTAAATGTACAGTGCTCCCCCCAAGGAGGCGGTCCTTAACTAGACGATTTCCAAGAAGAGTGGAAGTTATTTTAGGAAAAAATTACCAAAATGTATGCATATATACTAAGGAATGTGTGTGCACAAATAAAAATTAAATGAGTTTTGGTGATAACTAAACTTACCACCACACTATCACCCCCAAACTTGGTTGATACACTCGTGATAAGTCAACCCCTTTATAGTGAACAACTTTTCGCCCTCACACTCCCTCGTTACACTTGTGATAAGTCTAACCACTTTATAGTGAACAACTTCTCAAAACGGGCATTTTTCATACTTTTTGCACATATTATCCCGGTACAGATATGGTGAAAAGTGCAAGTGATTGTAAGAGAAAGTGACAAAGAATAATGAATATAAACTAAGGTAATGTGTTTGTATGAGTAGAAACTCATGGATTATTGGTGATAACTGAACTTATCAACCATTACGCTCATTCCTCACTCACTACACTCACACTTTTAGGCCTACCCTTTTAGAATAAACAACCTTTAAAAACATACATTTTCCATACTTTTGGCTCAAGTTTAGAATTATTTTTAGTCACAAGAGAGTACGGTAGAGTAAATCCGTCGATAATAAAACCGTCGATAACGAGGGAGCACTGTACTGTATTTTGTATGTAAAGTACAGTATTAATTCCAATTTATCCCCCAGGTCACGTCAATTTTCCAGTAACGGACAAAGTTAACCCCCTTTTAGTCCGTTAAATCAAGGGTGAGAAGTGTGCTGGGTAGTTTACATCAACACATCTTCCCTCACCAGTGGCAGTGTGTTGCTGGGTAGTTTACATCAATACATCTTCCCCCAGCCTACAAGGTAGCATGCTATCCTTGCTCTTACAGCCAGGTACCTATTTACTGCTAGGTGAACAGGGACATAGGGGGCTGGGGAAATTGTCCAACAATTCCACTGACCCAGAATCTCTGGCGTGTTGGGCGAGTGTGCTAACCGCTATACCATCACCACCCCCATCGAGTGTAGTTTTAAATAATACATTATCACATAGACCTTATAAAAATTCTACATGACCTATTGCTCTGGTGGTTGCTACCCACTTGTATGTAGTGTAGTAGTAGATCTATCTATCTATCTATAGCTCTGATGCCTCGTTCCCCCCAAGGGGATGGCCACGGCAGAAGTGTCTCCAGTTCTCCTTGTTCCAACACTCCCTCCTTACTTGGTCAAGCCCTCCTCTGCCCCTCACGCTTCTCTCCTTTACATACTCTTCCGCTCTGTTCTGCCACCTAACCAGAGGTCTGCCTCTCACACCACGTCACACAACTTCACTCCCATACACCTTCTTTACAAATTCCTCACCTTGCATTCTCTCTACATGTCCAAACCACCTCAATGTAGTAGTAGATGCTGTAAAGTAAACTGTATAGGGTGTAGATAAGTGCAGATGAACTTACCACCCAGCCTAATCTAAGCACAGCAGGTCCAGTCATATCTTATGTACTATTGGCCACAAGTATTCGTACCCATCTCTGATATGCCTCAACCAAATTTCATCTGGTAACACTGACCCGCGTGTCCATATGTACGATATCCTTCTGTTCCCCCTCTTCACATTCCCTTCACATGACTATTACTATTTATTTACATTGAGGCGATATATAACTTGATATGAAGAGTTAAATATATCAAACCATTTTGTAGGCTTTAATCAACATAAAACATCATCATACTGTAAAAGATACAAAGCCAAACCTTAACTTATGAACTTCAATTATAATAATAATAATAATAATAATAATAATAATCATAATAATAATAATAATAATAATAATAATAACACTATAATACAAACATATCCCCGACATCTCTTATGTCAACTTCGAAAACAGTGTTACTAATCATACAACTATCAAAACAACCGTTTATTGGTTCACAGAAAGTAGTTTATCATAACATAGTTAATGGTTTACAGAAAGCAGTTTATCATCACATAACTGTAGCAATTTATTTACATTTTGGCAATATTCTATAATTAGTGTGATTCATCCCTTCATTCAGTCAAACTATTTACTTTTATGTGTTAAATATTAAGAGAACTGGTCCTCCTCCATCTCTCCTTTCCTCCTCTAGCTCCCCTCCTTCATCCCTTCTCTCTTTCTCTCCACTGCTCCCTCCTTCCCCCCATTTTTTCTCCAATGCTCCCTCCCTCCCCCCTCTTTCTCTCCAATGCCCCCTCCCTCCACTCCATCCCCCTTTCTCTCTTTTGTTCCCTTCCACCCTCTCTACCTCTCTTCCCTCAACTTATCCTCCAACTCGCTCTATCTGTCATTCTCCCTTCCTCTTTCCACTTACTCACACTCTTCTATCCCAGTCAGTCTCATACTCCAAGCTTTTTACCTTGCTTGGAGTTCAAATTGGAGCAGGGGAGAAAAAGATGGAGGGAGGTAGCAGGGGAGACAAAGAGGGGGGAGGGAGGGAACAGGAGACAGAGAGGGAAAGGAGGAGGAGGATAGGAATGGAAACCTTAATATTCATCAATAAAATAAATCTAATTTCCTAGTAAATATAGTTTGACTGAATATTGTAGATGGATAAACCACAATATTCATACAATATTGCTTCAAGGTATATACAGTAAATACCTATGAGAATGTGATAGGAAAGTGGGGAAGGAGATAAAAGATATCATACATTTGGACATGGGGGACGAAATTCAGTGTTACCTGGTGAAATCTGCGAGAGGCAATTTAGAGGTGGGTAAGAATACTTGTGGCCAATAGTGCAAGTTAAGCAACGTGGTGTCATTCAGAGTTCTCTTCTTGTTCTGAGTGGTATAGTATACAAGTTATATATTTATGGTAGCTTGCTCCACTGATGTCAACTCAAGCTTTATGATGCCTTCTTAATTAATTCACAGAGATGAGTGGCCAAAATTTAAGTCCTCTTCTTTACTATATCTATATACAGGTAGCCTACTGGTACAGTATGTATAAGTTCCACACTTTTGCTGGTGGTTTTATTTTAAGTTTAAAAATTAAAACTTTGCTTCTGACTGTGGGAAAGAAGGTACAGTAAGTAAGTTGAGGGGTCGAGGGAGAGAGTATGTCTCAGTCGAACAACTTACCAATCATTAGATGGAAACCACTGAACAGCCAAACTCTATATTATTACTGTATTTGAAGACCATGTGAGGATGTTACACATTTAATTGACAAATACTGTACGGTATATTCTCCTGTAATGTGTTTCTGTTAATAGGCTTGTGCACACTCACACTTAATTATCACACCAAATATCTACCTCATCATCTGAGTCAAGGTCCGGCCAATCCAGGAGAGCAGCTAGGTTGGTGTGGCAGCCTCGTGCATCCTTCACCCAGGGCTGAGATGGATCCATTGTTCGTCCCATTACTTCAACATTTTCCATCTGAAGAGCCGGGCAAAGCATTACATATGATATGATATGATATGATATGATATATGATATGATATGGTGTATGTGTGTGTATGTGTGTGTGTGTGTGTGTGTGTGTGTGTGTGTGTGTGTGTGTGTGTGTGTGTGTGTGTGTGTGTGTGTGTGTGTAAACTATCCTAATTTTAGTATTTTTACAGGACTGACTGAAGCCAGTGATGTCAAGTCTACTGTACATTTTCCATTTTTTCATAATATATAATAATTATCTACTTGAATCTATGAATGCCCTATGCACACACACATAATTTGATATACATTATTGTACTACATTTAAAATAACAAGCCCCAGAAAGTTGTCACTTTCAACCTGTAGTGTGTCATTAAGTCAATCACTTCAGCTTTAGCTTCTTTGAAAACCACTGCCTTTACTTTCCTTCTTTTACCTACACTATGGGTTGATTCCACAGTGGTATTGGTTTGTTAGCTTCCCAACCAACCACACCTGTAAGACTTCATTATTTTCCAAAAGCTGAGTATCCACATTCACAAAATCTATGCAACAGTTAGATAATGATGATTACTGCATAGTTTACTCACCAAATTCATTACATAATTCAGCCATAAGTCATTAACATGGCTAAGATTCTTTCATTTGTGTGCTTACAAACCACTTTGAACGACTGTGAAATTGACCCTATATGTGGGCAACTTGCACCAGTGGGCCACAAGCAGCTAAGGTCCACCATATGTGTGGCCCGCTGAACTACATAATAACATCAATCACTGCTCTACCTCAGATATGTATTTCACAAATCAAAGCAGCGATGTGTCTTGTTCCAGATTTTAAAAATTCCACTGTACTAAGCATTGTTTTTTGTCTGAACATCAAGTTTGATTCTATCTTTTTTTTTTGCTATACAGTCCTGTACATGCAAATTAAGATGTGCATTTCTTAAAGAACTACAGTATTGTTAACCCTTTGATGTTAGGGTGTTTATAAAATCTGGCTGTGCCGTGCAACTCTCACCAAAGCGTTTTGAGAACATTCTCATGGATGCTTATTTTTAATGCTCGTAAGAAAGTTACTATTTATCATAGAAAAGCCAATATAGTCTCAATTTGAAGATTAAGATATGTACAGTCACAATCAAATAACCGCCGACACTTTCCTTCCATCGTGCAAATAAATCATTATCATATCAAACTATAATCTTACAACTCCTTACGTCAACTCAACCCCCTCAATTATTATTATGAGGTGCTGCAAAATCATACACGTGTTGATCTTTATTACCAAGATATTTACTACGATGGAAGGAAAGTGTCGGTGGATATTTGATTGTGGCTGTACTTTGTCACACTATGTTTAAAAAAGAAATATACATAAAATAAATTCTATGAAAGTGAGTAGATGTTTGCAAATATGCAAAAACTTAACACATATAAAATTCTGAAAATACTAATATACCGTATTGAAGAATAATATTAATTGCTCCATAACATAGCTGAAAATATTTCCTGTTCAATTATATATCCAATCATGTAAAATGAAAAGAATATAAGAAAACACATTTCAATAAGCATCAAGATAAAGAAAATGGCATTTAGAAGCCCAAGAAGAAAAGAAAAAACAAATATGTACAGGTGGTTAGAATTTTCAGTAACATGAATGACAAATATATATAATAGAATGTGGCTTTGAATAGGGAGGAAATAGACTCTGTAACTTTAGTGTTAGTGACAGAAGGGAAAATAAGAGGATGGGAAAAGCCTCCATTACCCAACTCAAGGACCTTCTAAGGTAGGAGGATGACGGACTGTTGTGGGAAAGACACTCCTTCTGAACACCAATAGTGTGACAAATGTTATAGGTTATACTACAGTACATTACACAATATATAGCCTATTTCCACCAAAATATTTGGTGGGAAAGAATTGTGCAGCTCATAATTAAAGGACAGTCCTTGGTTTAATACTGTAATGATATAATACTTTAATAATCTTAATACTGTACAACAGGGATGCACAACAGGCGGCCCACGGGCCACATGTGGCCCTCAAGCAACCCTCTGGTGGTCCTTAGTAGGTAATAAATGGTACAAAATAACAACAACAAAGTTTCAACCGAACATAAAGAATCTTGTCTATGAATCACAGTGTCAAAAATCACATTAAGAAGACTGTGTTATGTATGCCAGGTAAGGATTAATCATAGTTTTGTAATGTAATGTATTAAGTCATTAAGTACTATATTTTTACCATTAAGCATCTAAAATTTCAACATTTTTGTTTAACATAAATCTTGCTGCCCTCAGTGAGTTTTAAGTTTGCTGTATAAGTTAATCCTCCTCAGCATAAATGAATCCTCACTAGCAGCCAATCTGATCATACTTGAATAACTAAAGCAGTATGATGGAAACAATTACAGCAATGATACAAGATTAGAGACAAAATATTACAGTATACAGTATTAAACTACGACTTATGTTCCTTCAAACGCAATGTGTCTAGCTATCTCGAACAAAATTGAACATGATTTTGGACACTCTCACTAAATACTACACAGATGAGGACAATGAGCAGGTTCATAGCCTTTAGTCCTTATCTTTTTGTATTAAAAAAAAAAAAAAAAAAAAAAAAAAAAAAAAAATTGTAATCTCAATAAGGCTGCGTTCAGCGGCCTTCCACTTGATACTATTGATTTATGGCCTCTGCTCAATCCTTTAGTCAATAATTGGGTGAATACGTTACAGGTCATACTGATGACACTCGTACAGCCACAATCAAATATCCGCCGACACTTTCTTTCCATTGTAGTAAATATCTTTTAATAAAGAACAGCACTTTTATGATTTTGCAGCACCTCATAATAATAATTGAGGGGGTTGAGTTGACGTAAGTTGTTGTATGATTATAGTTTGATATGATACTGATTTATTAGCATGATGGAAGGAAAGTGTTGGTACTGTAGTTATTTGATTGTGGCTGTAGTACTGTATATCCAAAATTAGTGTTTTAGACTATAAATAATAAAGCATAATATGATAAACACATACTGTACAATATTATCCAAAGTGAAATAAACAAAACTAAACACACAAATCTCAGCTTGAATATATATACAGTACATGTACTGTATTAATGAATGATTACAGTATACAGTATAGTAAAAATGCAACATATCCATTGTGAAATTCTAATTATATGTGAGCAGAATTAGCCCCTCATATCAGAGCAGTAAGAAGCAGTACTCTGCACTCCCAGACACAACCAAGCAAATGCCAAAACACAGAAGAAACACGGAACAACTATGGATCATTTAATTTATCTCTTCCAGTGTTAGAATGCAAATTCACATTAGATTACTCAAGCATCAGGTAGTTCATGCAATTATTTAGCTTGTAAGTGCATATCAAATGGCTATGCATGCATGAAGAGTATAAATTATATACAGTACTGTACACAATTTTCATAATGTGCAAGTGTACATGCACATATGCATGCAAGCACACACACGGACCAATATTTTTTCATGCTTACATGTTTTGCTTTCATAAGGCAGTGAAGAGGCAGTGTGCCAAGAGAAATTAGGATTCAAGGTCAAAGTCAATCATCAGCAATACATCGTACGCCCTTTCCACTGCATAACAACAACCACCACTTGCTTCTTCCACTTGCTATGTTTTTGTTGAAGGATGGAGACACCAAAAAAAAAAAAAGAACCAATAGAGAAAAAATAATCATAGAATTTAACAAATGCTACAAAAATAATCTTAAATGAAACCATTACATTATACATGTATAAACAAGGGTAAATAATAAACATAAAGAAGGCCCTAAAATTTTGGGTTCAGCTACAACACAAGACAAACTTCAGATTCACAACTGATGAGCTGAATTTCTGAAACACCTGAATTACTGTACAGTACACACTAGTACAGTACATGTACTGTATTCAGTATGAATAAAGGAGAAAATATTATACATTAACTATGGCTGGACAGGTACAGTATCTCACTACCTGAACATACCTTTATAATATTATATTCATAAGTCATCATTATCAATACCCTATTTCCTTCTTTTATCAAGGAGTGGGAGCTCAAGAGTCAGGGGGTGGAAACTGCAGAACCCCTGACAGGCAAGGGGTCCAGCTCTGAGGCTATTCAAATCTTTGGTGGAGTATCATGTTAGAGAGCGATGGGTGATGGGGTCACCATTTCTCTAAGCCATTGTATTCATAAGAACCATTTAATTACAATTTCTGTCAAAACTTATACCATCAACTGTTAAATAAATATAAACTTTAATGCAAATAAATCACTTAAGGCACGTGATCCAGGAATATGCTTAAGTCCACAAGGAAAGAAGAAACACGGATTCCCAAGCGGTTTTGTGTATTCACATCACCTGTATTTCCCCTGAAGATGTGAATACACGAAAGCACTTGGGAATCCGTGTTTCTTCTTTCCTTGTGGACTTACACATAAACTTTAATACATCTTACAACTGAGGATACAGAGTCCATGCATACATATTTAAGCACAAAAATGGCTTCAAAACCAGTAACTATTTAGAAATTACAGAGTGAATCTTGACATGCTTTTATGCTTTAGCCTTCAAAATTATACACTAGTTTATACAGTATACTTTAAGTTCATGCCATAACTAGTTCAGTTATGTAATTATGATAATAGACTATAGAGAAAATTATTTATTTTTCAATATATACAAATTAAACATTAGGAAATATAATTCAACAAACTGTACTAAGCTAAATTAGCTTAGGGTATCAGTAAAGTCTCTAGTATATAATTACTTCAGAATATCAAACTTAGCATGCAATGTTAGAATTATTCAAGCATGGCATGTTTTGAGGCTTTTTATGCAGACTAAACTTATCTGACCCATTCTTCTTCATCCTTGTGCTGCTTCCATGTGCATACTGTTCCTCAATCATTTACATCACATTTCATTTATAATGGCTATACAGTATGTCTACCCAAGAATAACTTCTCAATACAATACATTTCACAGCAACACACACCCTCACGGGGGTTAGTTTTTCTCTGGCCAAGTGAATAGCCTCTTTAAGATTGATAGCCAAGCCCCCAATAAAACCTTGCCATGTGAGGAGGCCTGGGCTGGAGAAGGGTGTGTTCTACAGCAATCCAGCTGTGCTGGTTCCATAAACCAATAAATACAATTTAAGCGGCTGGAAGCCGCGACAAATGCACTAATTTAGACTATTCTAAGACTATTTTCTTCTATGGCATTTCCTCCGCAAATGCCCCATTTCCAAGATAGGGCATATTCAAATGGGGCATTTTGAAATTAGCCTGACCTTACCTGTCCTTACCTAACCTAACCTAGCCCACATCAGACTACCGGGACCTAACCTGGGCAGACTACCGGGACCAAAACCTGGGCAAACTACTGAGAAATAACACTAAAGTAAACCAAAGTACAAAACAATGTAAAATATTGTCACGAGTACACAATGTGAACTACACTTGAATAAATTCTATGTGAAATGCTATGGTACCAGGCCTAATCAATTAATTTTGAGAATGATTTTGCTATATTATGCTTACATTGATATTTATTTTATATAGTATTATTATGTGTGAAATGCTATGGTACACTCGCGGTCAGAAATTGTGTCCCGATCCCCTGGCAAAATGAATCGCAAACAGCCTAGCTTTGAAGGTTCAAACAACGGTGCATCTCTCTACAACACACAGTAGTTCGAATCATCAAAGCTCGGATAGTTGTGATTCATCATGCCAAGGGATCAGGACACAATTTCTGACCACGAGTGTACCAGGCCTAATCAATTAATTTTGAGAATGATAATGCTCTATTAAGCTTACATTGATGTTGGTAGTTGTATTGGTGGTGATGGTAGTTGTGGTAGTAGTGGTGATGGTGGTAGTAGTGGTAGTGGTGATGGTGGTAATTGTGGTAGTCATGGTGGTGATGGTAGTAGTTATAGTGGTGATGGTAATTATGGTAGTAATTGTGATTGTGGTTGTAGTGGTGATGGTGGTGGTAGTGGTGATGGTGGTGGTAGTGGTGATGGTGGTAGTAGTGGTGATGGTGGTGGTAATGGTAGTGATGGCAGTGATGGTAGGGGTAGTGGTGGTGATGATGGTAGTAGTATTATGTACAGTAGTACTGTACTATAAGTAATTAATCATATACAGTACTGTACATTATTCTTTAGTGACAATAGCAGTAACACTGTATAGTTTATTAAATACAATACTTTATTACCATACTATATAATAATTTATACATTATTCTTTAGTGACAATGGCAGTAAGCCTGTATAGTTTATTAAATACTGTACAGATACATTACTTTATTACTATATTGTATAATGATAATGTAAAAATTTCTTTACAGTCAATGACAGTAATCCTGCAAGAATTTTGTACATTCTGTATTACTGCACTACATAATAATTATACTGTAGCATAGAATGATACCAGTAGTGATTCTTTCTCTACTGACAATTTATATAAAGGAAGCTGAATAACAAAATCATTCACAAGTTCAAAGAGTAGTTATGAAGTCTGCTGTTTATATATGTATATCACCTTATATTTTAGTGTTAGTTATATCCTTCCTGTCCTACATCATGCCTCTTTTAACTTCATGTGCCTGCTATGCATATTGCTTTATTATTGCACTTTCATATCAGTCCTGACTGCCTCTTAGGTTTACCTAGTCAATCCTCATACATTATACTACCAGTATAATTGTATCTATATGTTGCATTGTAATATGTTCATACACATGCACAATTCATTAAATTAACTGAAAAAATATATATAATTAAACTATTTTTCTAAACAAACAAGTGGTACAACTTTACAGGAGGACAATACACTTCCCCTAACCTAACCTAACCTATCCCATCCCTGGTTGTGTATTGTTCACTTGTCAAGTTATACCGAACCATTTCCTAAAGGGTGGAGGTTGGGGAAAGTGGTTGGTGGGATACAAGTGACTTGGGTCCTCGTAGTGTATCCTGGGAACACAATTTTATTAATAAGTGTGGCTAAATCTCGCATATTATTATGAAGGATCTTTTCTCACCTCCAGAGCAGCTGGAGGGGGGGGGGGGGTATATGATAAGATTGTGTGTTTTTTTTCTCTCTACTGACAAGGGTAATAGGCCTGCAATGCATGTGTCATACGCTATGCAAACAAATAAATAAATAAACAAACCATTTTGTGTAAAGTTAATGCCTACCTATATTTTGACAATACTAATGAATAATTATGAACTACATAAATGAGGTATTTGTAGCTTTGGCTTACTGTGTCACTGTGATAATTATATATATTCTCATAAATCGATTACAATTCCCAGTAACTGAATACCAAACTAATATTCCCTCATAAATCTCATTTTGAGCATATTTGTTATGATGTGTGTATGTGCGTACATACAGTACATGCGCCAATAGCAGGGACCGACTGAAGAGGCTTGGAGGTGAGATTTTATTGTAATATTTATTCTCTGGCCCTAGTGTGCACAAATAACTCAATAAAATGAGATACTTATCATAGTTATCTTTGTCATTTATATTCTCGTAACTATCAGAAGGCTAGTTGTATCATATCAGATTACTTAGTAGACAAATATCAAAATGCTTGACTAACACATTCCACTGCAAATTTATTCCAGCATATTTCGCCATTTATTTTCATAACGTCTGTCACAGTGTCCTGCAATGTTGATTATATATTTATAATTAATATTGTGAATATAGCTACGTATTTATAAAAGTGTTAAAAAGAACACATTATAAAAAATAGGGCTGTACAACATTAGGCTTCAATACACGACGAATAAACATATTAGGCTACACATATAACAAGTAAATAGAGTATAAGTAGCAGCGACATTCACCATTTCTTCTCATTACCATATTTTTATAAAAAAAAAACTGCTGTTATTTACCAGATATTTAATAAAAATAAAAATATAAAGTAAGTACAAGGAATCATTTGTAGTATAATGAGCAGACTAGGCTACATCTTGCCAAGAGACAAGCAGCAAGCTGTCCCCGGGCATTGTTTACATTCTGTCAGACCAAAAACTTTGGTGTTTCAAAACTATCGTTCAGTGTACTGTCCACACCCCTAGGGTTGTAAAACAATGATTGCCGTTTGACCCGGCACAAATAGGGTTAAGGAAGCTCTTACGGGAGGGTTTAGTGAATCCGGACCCTGGAACACAGTACAGTACAACTTTTTTCTGTAAAGCAATAAAACTTAGGTCATCAAGTTGTGAAGGCTGTTAGACATGGTCTACTGCCAAAAGTTATGAATTAATTCTTATGTACAGTAATGTAAAAACTGTGACACCAGTGACACAAATGGATAATACTGTTTTATCCAAAGTCTTTTAACCATCGTACTTTCAGACAATTTTAGGATAGTGAACAGCATTAAAATTATGTCCATCATATATCTTCACTCCTATAAACAACTAACACATGACAGAGTAAAGCTACAAATACATTGACAAGCAGATTAACTATAGCTACAGCTATTAATTCATTTTAAGTTGTAACAACAAACATCAAAAGCAGGAACTACATTCAGTGCACTATTACAATGCCAATTAATATAACTTGATCAAACAAAAATACACACACACATACACACAAAGCAGAAAACCACTGAACGACAAAGTGCAAACTTACGTCATCTGGAGGGTCTATTCCCATCAGACCTGGTAGCCTCCTCCTCCGTGATTTACGCAGAGATGGGGGAGTCTCAGGTGGAAGGAGGCCTCTACTCACAGCTCGAACAAACTTGTGTCTTCTGCGGCGTGCCAAAAGGGTAGTGGCGATGATCTGACCCCGAGGTGTTACAAGGTACTGCCGTGCCACCATCTCAGACAACTTCTCTGTTACTTCTTCAAGCTCATTCTGGTAGTGATATCAAGAAGGTTTCTGTCACTGTAGGTAAAGAACTTATGTCATCCAGGTATAGTCACATATTACTCTAGACATACACTGGTAGGAGGACTTCCTCAGTGATGATTTTTAGCCCTCATACAGTACTGGTACACTCGCAGTCAGAAATTGTGTCCTGATCCCTTAGCACGATGAATTGTAACTAGCCGAGCTTTGATGATTCAAAGAACTGTGTGTTGTAGGGACACGCACAGTTGTTTGAACCTTCAAAGCTAGGCTGTTTGATATTCATCTTGCCAGGGGATCAGGACACAATTTCTGACCTCGTGTGTACCACCTTCTTATGCCCATTACATCTCCAACCCCTTTCACCTTCATCCCCAACCCCAATGCTATCACCATCACTCCCATTGCCCCCCTATCCACCACTTCACCTCACTCTCTTTTCCATCACTTCCCCATTACTACACACATAACATTAGAAGTGGTTAGATGTAACTATCGCAGATGCTTATCAAGGATGCAACACACTACTCATCATCATCATCAATACCCCATTTCCCATTTCTCAAGGAGTGGGAGGCTCCAGTCCCAATGCAGGACCCCTGATGGACAAAGGGTCCAGCTCAAAGGCTATTTGGTGGGGTCAATGTTAGAGAGCAGGGTCCCTATTCCTCTCTCCCCACCTTTATTGTAGGTGATATGAGGCTTGTTGCAAGAATGGTGAGCAATGGAGATGCCACTTCCCTCCACGCTATTAAACACATTATGAAAGACTTCACTGCACACAACCACGTCCACCAACAATACAAGAAGCAAGAAACTGGATTGAGCCATTGTAGATGCCTGTCCAAAATGCAACACAGCACCCCATTCTATTAAACACATTATTGAAGACTGCAATGCACACAACCACACTCGCCAACAACACAACATACACTCTCTGAGGGCATTGTGGGAAAGCCTGGTTCAGGCCATGGCCTTCCTCAGGAGCTCGGGGCTGCTTGGCCAGACAGCTTGAGGAACTTCAACAACAACAACAACAACAACAATAATACAACATACATACAGTACATTCCTCAAGGGCTCTATGGGAAAGGCCAGTCCAGGCCATGGCCTTTCTCAGGCATTCAGGGCAGCTCAGCCAGACAGCTTGAGAAATGTCAATAACAACTGTCTTCATACAGAGGTGAATAAGCCTTAAGCATAGTCCTCACCTACACTCTTAAATTGATAAAATGAAATTAATTCCTGAGAACCAACTCACCTGCATATACTCAAATATAGTCTTGTTGTAGCCATTGTCCTCCAGATAGTATCCGTAAACATACGACCCACACAGCACTCTTCTAGCTTTCAGGAGTTCCTTCACGCCCTCCTCCACAAACCTAGTTCCTTTCTCAACTGCAGCTATAAAAAGAAAATTAAACATTACCCATGGAAAGTTAACAATATTAAGCTCCTAAGTCCACAAGGAGATGCAGTTGTGTGGTGGGGGTGCTCCCTCCTCCAACAGGGATTGGGGGGTCTAGGTGTGAAGTGTGTGTGTGTGTGGGGGGGGGGGGATTCTATGTTTGGGCATTTTGTTTCTGAGGGTGTGTGACGTGACGGGACTACCTCCAGCGTGGAGATGAAAGCCTGGTATATGTATGTATGTATGTATTTAAGAATCAAACCAGGCATATTTAAGGTAGATCCATAATACACAAACAGTAATAGGCTCCCCTGATTAAAATAACAAAATTAAATGCAATGTTGCACTAGATGTGGTCATGTGGCCCAGTCCTTGCTTTAAGGGGGAAGTTTTGTGTTGGTAAATCTGGAGCAAAATGAATCATCCAAACTATTCCAAGCAACAGAACACCATTATTTTTGCTCTTCTGGTCCTGTTTCCTAGCATACTTTGGAGGAATTATGGCACTCCAATGTACCAAAAAAGAATTACCACCTTAAGGATATGAAGCAAACGTGCTGAGGTCTTGTTATCCCTCTAGTTATCAAAAATCTAATTCATGAACATTCTGTACATTTACTATTTGTATCAAATTTTTATATATCCTACCTTGCCCCTGCTGTTCCTGTGATGGCAAGGAAGTGGCCAGAACCTCCATCTTGTCGCGTGCAGTCTTCAACAGAGGCTCCTCCATCTTGAGGGAGTTCTGATGGTTCTTGAAGCGTGTGTAGTAGTGAATGAATCGGTTCAGCTCCTGCATTTGGTGGTTTCTAACAGTCGCCTGACAAAAAAAATCATCAACAGTCATAAATTTCCACTTACTGATGCAGATTTCATTGAAAAATCAGGTATTTCTGATCAGTGACTACAATAATTTGAAATATACTGTACTGTAGACCTACTCCCCAAATGTAATATGTTCATACATTAATAGCAAATTATCTAACTTTCTTAGCTTATGATACCTTTACTTCATGAAACCTACCACTATCTTGGAATGAGTATCATACTTCTTCACACTGGCTTAAGGGGGAAGTTTTGTGTTGGTAAATCTGGAGCAAATGAATCATCCAAACTATTCCAAGCAACAGAACACTATTATTTTTGCTCTTCTGGTCCTGTTTCCTAGCATACTTTGGAGGAATCATGGCACTCCAATGTACCAAAAAAGAATTACCACCTTAAAATAAAAAATTTATCATAAAATGATCATACAGAATACAGTACCTCAGACACCAGGACGCCAAGCTTCTCGTCAGCCTTGCTCAGAGCATCAAACCGATTACACCTGAAGTATCCCCCTGTGGCAGAAGAGTGCTTTTTCCAGCTCTCGAGGCACACCCAGCAGAAGTCAAACTTGCACTATGGAAGTAATTTTTGGAAATAATATTAGGAAAAACTAAAAACAATGAGTGTGGAGAGTATGTAAAGGAGAGAAACGTGAGGGGCAGAGTAGGGCTTGAACAAGTAAGGAGGGAGTGTTGGAACAGGGAGAACTGGAAACACTTCTGCCGTGGCCACCCCCTTGGAGGGAATGAGGCGTCAGAGCTATAGATAGATAGATAGATAGTGGAGATTTACCGGTATGCAAGTACAAGACACAATTGTTAAGTTAAGCAGGGATGGATAGTTGATCTTTAAAGAATACCACAGAGAATTGTTGTAATTGCCAAACTGTCTTGTACACTCGCAATCCAAAATATGTATCCAGGCTTGTTTCGAATAGCCTGATCTAGTATTAAGCGAACTCAAGCAAATATGAAACAGGATAAACGTTGTAATTGGTTCACTAGTATGTCAATTGATTCGAAACTTCAACAAGACCTGGACACAAATTTTGGATTGCGAGTGTACCTGTCATCATCCATGTCTATGGTGTCATATGTGAGTATATATAGATACAGTATAATCTTCAATTTTTATGGGTTTTTTTATGCTAATTTGAGTGCTAAATAACAGCCTGCAGTGAATAACAAAATGGGGGACTGCATTCTACTGTACTGTATATCAATGTAATAACCATACTAGACATACAGTAATACATTGTGCCCCGCTTTGACCTACGCCAAATATAACTACTGTATATGCCACTATTTTGAAATATATTTTAGTTCAGTGTATGTCATTTTATCTGACCTTACATCATATTGGAAAATAAAGAAGATAAATAGGCCTGTATTTAAAATAATTGATTAATGTATGTGAAAATTAACAAGAAACGATATGAGAAGCTAAAAACAATTGAAAATATAATTAAATCACACATAGATGTACAATATAGTGCACCCATTGATGCCGAGTCAGATGAAAATTCAAAACACAGGCAATGCCATGTTCATTTTTGTCTACAGTATACTGCAATTGTGTGCTTGCTGAGTCGTTTTTTTTTTTTTTTTTTTTTTTTAGATTATTTCTTTACTGTGTCTATGTTATTCATGGGTACTAAGAAGGATAGTGATAGTAATTCCAAGTGTCATGTAGTTATGGTGGAAGCTATGTAAAAGATGATTAAAACATGAAAAAGTGTTGGGTTGCCACAATCAGTGGTATCAATTATCATTCATAATAGGACATGTTTATTTTGCTGTGAGCTGTTTACAGGGAAATCCAGGTTACGCTAAAATACGGGTTACGTCCACAGCCTTTCAATACTCAAGAGAGTCATTGCACTTGACCTGCCAACACATTATTATGTGAAAATGTGCTTTAAACATTTAGTGGTTCGAGTGAATGGAAAGTTACTTTCAAATTGTTTTCAATGAAAACAATAAGGCAACTGTTGTATTAATCAACATGTGTCTTTGTTACAAGATGTAGACTTACAGTAATTAACATTTCCACAATCTAGTTGTGGAGAGTTATTTCTGAACTTTTAATAAAAAACTATGTTTTATACCTTTACATGCTGGTAATTACATAAATGTTAATATAAGTTCTGTTTCTAATGGTGTTTTGAATCTGACATCAGATACCTTGGAGCATTTCATGTGGTTACAGCCCTCATTTTTCTGAATGGGACTCTTGCAGTTAGGGCAGGGTTTGGAGTTGGTGACCAGCCAGAGGAAGTTGGCAGCATCCTCTGTCTCCCCAGAACTAATACGTAGCTCTTCTGGCTTGATCTCTGCAACTTTGCTTTGCCATTCTACCCACTGTTCACAACCTGAAGGAGAGTGTGCTTCCCCAAGACACTCCCTAGAAATAAAAGTAAAAAATTAAACATTATTTTATGTTCTTCATATGAATTGATGCCTTGTTCCATTAACGATACTCCGCATGAAGACTGGCCAAGACAAAAGAGTAACAGTTATCCATCTCAATAGGGTGAATAAGCAAGGCTTTTCTGAGTGCCTGTCTGCCCATCCCAAAGGGATTAATAGACAGGCCCCTAGTTGGGGTTAAGAATGAGACCTGCATATAATAAAAGCCCCAAACATCTGTCTGATAGAAAATTAAAACACACATATGCACACTTACAAACAGCAAGCTATTATATAGAGTAATCAAGTGTGCCAGTAACTCACCAGCAGAAAAAATGCCCATTGCCACAGTCAACTGCATGTGAGGTCTTGGGAGGAGGTTTAGTGTTAGGGAAGTAGAATGGCTGCGTCTCCAATTCAGCCTCTGGGAATTTGACTGCCCGTCCACACCCAGGCAGTGGACACCACTTGATGGTTTTGTTCCGCTCAACAAATGCCTGTAGTGGGAGTATTAATATGTATAAATAAAGCCAAAGTGTCAAAAACCTTGATATGAGTTAGTTAGTATATAGGGTACTTTAGTAGAAGACAGTCTGGCCCTGGGAGGTACTAGCAACAAGGTGTTGGGAAACTCAAACAACTGACTGGATTCTTATGTTTTCTCCCAGTTCTCAGTTGTTGTTCACATTTTATTCTGTTCTCTACAGTTGGGGTATCTGGCCACCTCATAACAAAACACATCCATGGGAATAGAGTCTCACCTATACCTCACCTATACCAGCTGTATCTCTATCCAAGAATGCAGTGGTTTCCATTTGTAACAAGCACAGTGTCAGATAGGTTTAACCATATAGGCTATGGCACCACTGTGTTGTTTACATTGCATCCTTATGGTGGATACTACAGCAGGAATAAGTTCTGACCATATATTTACTATTGGTAATGTTGGTAAAAGTAAGGTGATGGTATTTGAGAGGACAGACACTGAAGTGATTGAGTTTGCCACACCCTATAGAGTGGGAGTACCAACTAGGACTAAATGTGAGATAACTCTGGGGGGTGAGAGGATGGAGGAAGTGAAGGAGTTTAAGTACCTGGGTACAGTTCTGTGTAAACATGGAAATATGGAATGAGAAATTAAGGAGAGAGTAATGAGGGGTAGACAGGTCATAGGATCACTAGGGAGGATTATGAAGGGTAGAAGTGTGAGTATGGAGGTGAAAAGGGGACTACGAAATAGTATAATCCTGCCAACACTGACACATGCGTCAGAGACATGGACATGGAGTAGGGTTCATCAGTCTAGAATAGGTGCTGTGGAAATGAGTTACTGGAGAGGACCATGTGGACTTACTAGATGGGATGGAGAAAGTAATGAGAGTGTGTATGAGAGATGTGGTATGAGTGAGACAGCAATTGGTATTGAGTGTGGGGTGTTTTGAGAGAGTGAAGCGTAATACATTGAGGTGGTTTGGACATGTAGAGAGAATGCAAAGTGAGGAGTTTGTAAAGAAGGTGTATGGAAGTAAAGTTGTGGGACCTGGTGTGAGAGGCAGACCTCTGGTTAAATGGCAGAACAGAGTGGAAGAGTATGTAAAGGAGAGAAATGTGAGGGGCAGAGTAGGGCTTGACCAAGTAAGGTGGGAATGTTGGAACAGGGAAAACTGTAGACACTTCTGCTGTGGCCACCTCCTTGGGGGAAGTTCCCGGAGCTATAGATAGATAGAATTTACTATTACTACGAATAAACAAACACAGTGGTGCCAGAATTCGCCAAACCCACCAGACATAACTTTACGTTCTTTTCAACACTGCTTAATACAGTATACTGCTCCACAAATCCCTTCTAAAAATTCTCCTGGAGATAGGAAGTGAATGGCTCCATAGGCAGAGATAGTCAAGCTCCTGTAAACCATCCCAGATAGGTGAAGCAGTTCTAACTCTTCTACCTCAGGATTTTCAAAGGAGGAACAAGGCAGCAGTTCATATGAATGAAAAAACTTGAATAATACTATGGACCAGCATAGGATAATATCACCATAAATTGAAAACCAGTAGCATTAATCTGTGATGCAAGATTTCATGTTAAATGAATGATACGATTCAAGTTCCAAACTCTCATATATGAACATAAAATGCATAAGGAAGAAAAAACAAAACCTCATCAAAAGATGGAGGATGTAAAGACAGATGCAGATAGCCAGATACTTCCCTGAGTAACAGAGTACATGATGCATCCTTGCTTGCCATATATGCTATCAAATACCTAAAGTGCTGAGTTAGCTGTGTTAGAAAGTTTATGAATAAGTAACCTGAGGAAAGGACACAGAGGGGGAGACCATAGGTAGACATGGAGTGAGGTGCTTCGGAATGACCTATGTGTGATGTGGCTAGCTAGAGTTGGTTAAATGCTCTAAATTGATCACATTACATTAATGCTATCAGAAAGTAATAGAAGGCTAACACATGTTTGCATGATTAATGTCTTTAAAACAAAACATTTCTGAATTTGGTTAACAAAGTAAAAATAGTTTTGGGCAGCCTCACATGCTACAGTGCTGATGAATATATGTCATATATTGTTTTACTTACCTGAATATCAAACTGAAGATATTTCCTTGCCATTTCTGGACTGACCATCTTCTCAATAAAGTCAACGTCAACCAGAATATTGCATCGCACAGCAGGGCAAAGGATGTGATGTGCACCTCCCTCCTGGATTTTGAGAGTGAGGTAGCTTTCCCAGCAGGTGGCACAGAACTGATGTTGGCAGCTGGTTCCCACACCCTGTTCCTCCAGTTCCCAAACATGCATCTCACCATAGCAGATTTCACACTGAGGAGATAAAAACATATCGTGTAAATGTTCAAAAGAAAAATGTTTACATGATAATGCAAAAATATGAATTTATTATCATGACAGTATAAGCAAATGGATAAAAAAATTTAAAAGCAACTTTTTTACATCAGTAAATATTACATACGGTTCTATCACTGGAAATATAACTAACATAATACACTTGAATCATTTACAGCTTAACTCAAAGAGAATTATTTTCCGTGTGCTGGACTGTTACAAATAATGACATACACCAAATAGTAACTGAAAAAAAATATGCAGAACACACATAGTAGCCACAGTGCGGTGTAGTAACAATAAAAGGTCACTGCAAACTGAAATCATATATTGTACTCAACTAGCTGAGATGATGTAGAATTTTTTTTTTATTTTTTTTATATGTTCTGACACTGGACATAGGCTTCATCAAGCCTGTTACCATGGCCCAGGTCAACTGCTACTCACACACACCCACGTCACGACTTCCGAACTGGTACCCAGCCACAGAGGGAGGGAAGTGAGGGTAATTCCCAAATACTGCAGCTGTTATGGTACCAGTGAGGGTGTTTTACGACATTCAGTGGCCTTATAGTTAGTGCCTCAAACTCAAATCGGAAGAGTAAATATTCTCAGGCCCTCACCTGAGAGAAATCGATCTCCTGACCTATAGGTTATGAGTCCAGAACACTAACCACTGTGAAGATCCACAGGACCAATATTATGGTGGTAATTCTTTTTTGGTACAGTCGGCAAAAAAAAGTTTCGTTACCATCCTTTTAACAGTGTGATGTAATGTTGGTAGGCCTGACTGGCAAGTAAGGCGTGACACGAGGGCCACACAGGCCCACCCTCCGTGCCCCTCCCTCGGTGTCTCATAGGCATTCAAGCAGGGATGACGTTGTTTCAAGTAGTGCTATTTTTTCTGTGTTTTTCACGGTTATTCTTGTTCTAAAATACCCAAACGCATTTCCTTATGTTTAATAATGAATAGTTAAATAGTAAGAGTTCTTGAACACTCAAAATTTAATATAAAATCAGCTAAACTTTTAATATAAAAAAGTTGTCACTGCCGCGGCCCGAGTATTAGGGGCGGGGCGAAGACAATAACCGTCTCTGATGACAAGGCACCAGCTGCCCAGTCGGCGGGGGTACCAGCCCTACCGCGCTTACCCATGTTAAAATTAACGTAGGGGTGGTAACGAAACTTTTTTTGCAGACTGTACATTGGAGTGCCTTGATTCCTCCAAAGTATGCTAGGAAACAGAACCAGAAGAGCAAAAATAATAAGTGTTCTGTTGCTTGGAATAGTTTGGAGAATTCAGTTGCTCCAGATTTACCAACACAAAACTTCCCCCTTAATGTGGCCAAAGAAGGTTATTACTTATTTCATTTTTCCCTGCCGGGCCCTGGAATCCCACACCCCTTATAAAAAGGTAAATGGGTTACTGATGATGATGATGACAGTAATGATGATAAATTTTCTGATTTCTTCAATAGCCATGAATTTTTAGTTTACAACTATCACAAATGTAAACGAACCATGGTATTATTCCATAATCGCTCATCATAAAGAAACATACCGGTATATCATATATTTTCAAAGAAGAGGAATTGTACTTCTCTATACTCACCAGATTTTCTCCTTCCCCCACCATGCTGTCATCAGAATCAGCTGACATGAGCATGGGTGGTGGTGGGGTGATGACAGAAGAGGAAGGTAAAGGAGGAGAAGGAGTGACTAGGGGATGTGTAGGAACCACCAGCTGGAGAGCCGAGGCAGGAGGGGCAATTCCAGCAACCTCACAGCACTGTACAGCATTGCTCATCCATTTCTCCAAGAGCAATGCTTTGGACCATTCTGAGGGGCAAGTTTATCTTATTGACCTTAAAAATACTATATATATATAGTATATTACACTGACAAAATGAAGCTGTTTATTATACAATTTTTACAAATAAATTTATACACAGTAGTTATCTGATATAGAACAGTATTGCATACTTCAGAATCAAATCTGAAACTTCTTGATTGTGCCTTAATTAAATGAGTTAAAGTTTTTGTTCCCTGACCTACCATACTTGTGAATCTTGAACATTATTATTTCCTTGCTCATAAGCAATGTAATATTTCACAATGCATAATATTCTAGGTGTTTATCCCATCAAACACAAAACTTTGGAATACTTTCCCTAATTTGCTAGTAAATTGGAAAGCTCTCGAGGACTCAAAACTAAGGTTAATGCCATTTTAGGTACTGTACAGTAGCTAATGGTGTTTTCTTGACTATTTATACATACACATGAATATACACATACACACACAAACAAACACACCCAACACACACACACACAATTACATACACACACACGGGGCTGCTTGGCCAGACAGCTTGAGGAACTTCAACAACAACAACATACACACACATACAAACACACACACCCAACAGACATATATAAACACACACACCCAACAGACATACATAAACACACACATAGTCTCTCACACACAAACACACACACACACACACAGGAATAATATAGTGTGTTCATATATAATTTCTTGGGGTATATACTAGTCTGCTGATTGTTATTCAGTGGGGTCATACTTAAAATAATAACAACAACAATAATAATAATTTTAACAGTACAGATATAATAATAATAATAATAATAATTATAATAATATTAATAATAATAAGACAAGTCTGATAATAAGGTGTGTGAATGCCATATTCACACTGCTGTATGTCCTTCTAGAATAAATCAAGGAGAGGGAGAGTACCAAGGCTTTTGATTTTGACAGAGAATATTATTTAATGATTCCTAGTTTATAATGTATGAAAACTTTTCAGTCTTCAATGAGTGTCCTATTCTAATAACTAGAAGGTTAATGAACCATTGTTACTAAAGTATATCCTTACTCCATACTAGAAACTACTAGTTAGTGTTGACAGAATAATATTGGATCTGAGGCATTCCAAACTGAGGAATATCACTCACTGGTAGTTTTAACATGATGAAATGATGAATAGTAAGCTGAGACGAGGTCAACGTCTTTGGGTTTGAGTTTAACTATGAAATTCCCGAATGTTAGGCTGATTAATAATCTCGACTACATCCCTTATACAGTTCAAGGACACTGCCTACCTTATATTTTGTAATTACATTTCCTTTTTACTTTTGTAATTCACAACAATCAGCCTAGAAGAGATCAAATATCTACCGGTACTTGAATTTGCCTAGCACAATATCAAATCTCCAATGCTATCATTAATCCATTAAAATAATATCCCTTACCATTATCCCTGAGGAGCGCCTCGGCAGTGAAAAGTGGGATGTGGAGCATGTCAGCCGTCTCCACCAGCAGCTGATCCTTGGCTTCCTGTAGATCCTGGGCTCTGAGGCCAGAGTACACCTCACTATCTCCATCTTCCTCTTCCTCTTCTCCTTCTACTTCTCCTCCTAAATTTCCCCAGTTTCCTTCATTTTGACCTCCCAATTCTTCAGTTACTCCATCACTACTATCAGCCTGTAAAAATTAAAAGAAGAAAATATAATTAATAAACAAGTACACATATCACTTGTTTCACACAAGTATTTTCAACACAATTTTCATTTAACACGAGGTATTATGACCTGCACATTTTACACCATCAAAATTTATATAGATATCTGCCTTAAATTATGGATATGAAGTATCCCTATATTGGTTTCAGTACCAAGGTTTATCACCATTTAAAAAAAAAAATCAATTAAGAATATGGAAAAGCATTCATACAATGAATTAGCAGATGATGTAAAAAACTTATTCCAAACAAGAGTTGATAAATAACGATATTGTATTTTTCAAACAATAATTTCATTGCTCACTCAAGACTTTTTAATGTACTGTACAGTTGCCCAAGAAAAGACTGCAACCAAATTTGGTGATGTGTGGCAATATCTGGCAGGTGCTCCAACGTAAACACTCGTATTTTATCAATGAATTACTCAGAACCTATAGTTGTAAGGATGAATGTAATTATCTCAAGCCAATAACATCCATCCATACAAAGGTTGTAGGTTCTGAGTGATCCATTGATAAAATACGAGTGTTTACTTTGGAGCACCTGCCAGATATTGTCACACACCACCAAATTTGGTTGCCGTCTTTTCTTGGGCAACTGTACATGTGAACAGTGATATATTATGGCATCTACAATCAGACAACTGAAATTATATTTAAAATTTTCTTCAAAATAGGAGCCTTTTTAACAATAAAAAATAAAGTATGACTTTAAGGCATGAAACAAAAAACACTGTAACTGCCAAGTAACAAAGTAAAAGTAAAAAACTAAGGACTTACAAAAACCATACGACTTTCAAGGAAGGTGGCAACAATGTGGTGTGTAGCTCGTACAGCTAAGTCACATGGGGTGAGGCGGTCCCTGTTCTCCAGAAAGAGTCCCGCTCCCTGTGCCACTAGTAACTCCACACACTTCTGGAGTCCTGAGGCAGCAGCATAATGCAGAGCTACATTGCCTTTCTGCAAATTACAAAACACATATGAATGCTATTCATTGTATGGAATACTTCAATTGGTATAAGTAAAACGAAGATTTGAGAGGTATGTGAGGGAGAGTGGTATGGGGTGGGAGGAGGGACGCCAGTTAACAGGGAACAAGGGTTCATGGAGGCGATTAATTTGTGGCCACCCCTTCGGGGATTAAGGCATCTGGCAATAGATAGATAGAAAATGAAGATTACAGTATAAATAAACCTGAGTAATGAAGAGTGGTGGCTGATCATGGGGGATTACAGAAATGACAGAGGTTAGGTGAAAGGCATCTGTTGTTTTAGTAATGTAATACCATATGGTTGTGAAATGTTGGAGTTGAATAATAATGAAAAATCAATTGTGAAAGCAGTTCAAACAGATGTACTGTTAACCTACTTTCCTCACCTTGTAATGTACAGCCACAATCAAATATCCACCGACACTTTCCTTCCATCATGCAAATAAATCAGTATCATATCAAACTATAATCATACAACACCTTACGTCAACTCAACCCCCTCAATTATTATTATGTGGTGCTGCAAAATTATACACGTGTTGTTCTTTATTACCAAGATATTTACTACGATGGAAGGAAAGTGTCGGTGGATATTTGATTGTGGCTGTACTAAATACACTCTTGACTGTAAGCTATCAAAATGGCGGATGATAAGGGCTGCCATTTCCCCAAGCCATTATAAGAAAATTCAAAGTTAGTAAGTTGAGAGAAGAGATCTTGACCACAACTCTGAACAAGATTATAGTATTCACAACGAATTTCTCAAAACAAATGAATAGAGTTCTTATTACAAACACAAATTTGTTAATAACAAACCTTGTCCTGTGCATTTAACTGTGCCCGTTCTTTCTCTCCATCCTGAAGTAATGGACCACGCCATTGCAAGATCAAAACAATACAAGCTGCCCGCCGATCCTCTGCTGAGGGAGATTTTGCTTGTCTCACACGGCATACACAGTGAACTGAAGTCTCATCATCACCATTCTTTTTGTTTGGGTTGCCTCCAAGGTCACATAAAAAAGTTCTGAAAAACCAGGAACATATATGATAGAGTATGTATACAGTACAATGTAATACAACATGTTAAGAAAGTTACAGAATACTTAACTGTATAATTATAACAGCCTTATATTGTACAGTATGCTATTATGTTAATGTAATAACATGCTATATACTCATACATTAATAAACTGACCTAAACATTAATTAAACTGTAAATTATCCAGAAGAGCTATAGATAGCACCATAAATTATCCAAATACAAGGTCACCAATGCATACCGTACAACAACTAGAAAATGCTCTGAAACAAATTAACTTCATCGTACCGTAACAAATGTTTCATTCCATGTTTGGCAGCATAATGCAAGGGGGTGTTGTGGCCGTGGGACTCCCCATAGCTAGCACTTGGGTCAAGGTTGGTTCTCAATTCAGGAGAACTCTGGAAAACCTGAAACAAGTACAAGTACTGTACAACATAATTCCATTATACTAATTAACTCCACAACTCTGTACAGTACTTGTAAAGTTAAGCATTACAGATTAGTACAGTTTGAAACAAGTGATCCTGGCTGAGTACTTCTTTGGTCATTCTAACCTGGAATCCATATAAAAGGTATTCAAGATTGTGTTTGAAACATACATGTACTTCATACATACATGTATGATGATTAATTTGATAAGGAAGCCTCATAATACTGTAAGTCCATATGTAAGTAATTCAGTTCTGTGTCAGAATCTGCTTACATCCCTTGTCTCACTTAAAAATTACTGCTTTTTGAAAGATGCACTCAAAATCCACCCAAATTACATTTCATGAATCGTTATATCACCTGACGATGCACTGATTGACTCTGATATCTCCAAAGTATTGTTCCATGATTAGGAAACATCAGGTATTTGCTTGCCAGATTATAAGCATAACTCACACAAGCCATCAGAGAAATTTTTCAACGAGACCGCAAAAGTATTTTAAAATCGAGGATATGACCTAGGCCCCAGTACAGTATAGACAACTTGGGAACTAAGATTTAGGGTGTGAGGGCTTGGTTATGGCTTTAGCCTCTCATATCTTAACCAAATTACTGACCTGCATAGCAGCAAATTCATCGCCATGTTGAAGATACTTCTTGAACTTAGATGAGGCACTTCCCATTCTCCCCTGTACTCAGGGTAGGTCCCTCTGCTTGCCACGAGCCACTGCAAGTGTAATGGGTAGTTACAATGTTAGTGAACATGTTATCTTCACTTGGGGTTAATGGCAAATAAGTTTGTGTTGGTCTAGTCTAGTCTTCTTTATTTCTTCAGGTTTTATCGGGCGATCTCGTTGGCTACCCTGAAGGAATGAGAAATAGTAAGAGAGACAGACAGAACAGGCCAGGGTGTGGTAGAGGATGCCAGATTCCTCATTTCTGGATAGAACCAGCCCTCACCAGTGTGTTGCTGTGTAGTTGTGAAGTGTGCTGGGTAGTTTACATCAATACATCTTCCCTCACCAGTGGCAGTGTGTTGCTGGGTAGTTTACATCAATACATCTTCCCCCAGCCTACAAGGTAGTATGCTATCCTTGCTCTTACAGCCAGATACCTATTTACTGCAAGGTGAACAGGGACATAGGGGGCTGGGAAAATTGTCCAACAATTCCACTGACCCAGGAAGTGAACCCGGGATCTCTGGAATATGATCATGTAACTATATTTAATAGCTAACCTGGAATATGCTCAACCTTATACATAAAGGTTGTCTGCTACACAAGCATCCACCAGTCACAGCTTTCCTGGGTATACATGCAGCCCTCTCCTGCCCTCTGAAAAAAAAAAAAAAAAATTATAATACAATGTCAAATTTTGAGAACAAAGAAATATCTTACCAGTAGGCTACCTAATAATATTTAACACAGGTTTTTTTCTCTCTCTCTCTTTTTTATGTCAACCTTTGGATTGAATGTTGTTGTGAGTCTGCTAGAGTACAGTACAGTATCGAGTGAAGCTTCAAAGTGCTGGGTGTTTCACATATGTTGTACTATGAGGAGACAGTGACACTTCACAATGTTGGTTGTTTCCTAAACTTTCTTTTTGTGTATAATTTGAGAGAGTAGCTGTACTATTAATCACAGCATCTCTGAATATAGTTGAACATCTTCTGTTCTATAATTTAGTGATAATGAAGGGGTAATTTTTGTGATATGTTGGCGTTATCTGAAGACCAGATGTGCAGAAGGGACTGGATCCGACATCCATTTGTTTTGCAGTCCACCACACTCTCTACTGTGTAATCATCTCTCCAAAGTTTACATAAAACAGGCCACTGGCTATTTATCTGTGCTTCATTACAACATCAGCACTGCCCAGGGGGGCTGACTTTATTCTCTGTGAATACTAGCCATCCCCACAGGGCAAAAATAAAGACTGTTGTAGGATCTGGTCACTTTCTAGGGGATTTGACGAGATCTGCTCACATGGATTAAGGAGGCTCTTTTTTTTTTTTTCACTGGTGTGTGGACCGCCAGCACACGGGGTGCATTATACCTTTGCATGCAACAGTGTAAACTCCCTCCCCCTTATGGTCCCTTCAGGACTGGTCTCATGAAGGTGCGGCCCCACTTGTAGCTCTTGTGGTAACATGGACTTGGGCCCATAGCAAAGGCTGTGGGATCAAAGATCTTCACCTCCAATGAGGCCCCCGGACTCCCTGGTCCAGTAAGCTCTGGTCTCATCTTCCTGGGATGTGCTTTGGTAGCCCAGGCATATAGGGCCAGCCCCTCCTTTATGCTAATTTGTTTTTCACTGGCACCAGAGTGTACTGGCGGTCTGTGGGGGCAAGAGGCCATTCTGCCCCGGGAAAACATCAACAACTCTAATGCTATACATTCACAGGCTTCTTACAGCCTACAGTCCCAAGGTTGAAGTATACCGTAAACAAAAATAAAAAATAAATAATAGCCTACACCAATGTGACACAAAAGAAAATTTAGCAAAATGCATTCAAGGCAAGTATGATGTAACACTTATAATACAAACAGGGACTAAAAGGCAATTGTTCTATTGTTTGGTATGGAGTGATGATTGGAAGAGCAGCAAGAGAGGACTGGAGCCCAGGACAACTGGCAGCAGGTATAGTCACCACTCCCTCTCTATCCACTTCCCTCACCCCAAGGACACAACAAATAATGTGTCTGTGGCATGTTAATTCAACCTACTCCCTTTCCTGGACATCTTTTTATATTCTTATAGTGTTCATTCAAAATTATTAATACTACCTGTTGTAAAAAGACTATGTTTTAAAACAAATATTAATATGTTTCTCTCTAGGCTATGTGAACACACTATCTCAACACTTTCAAAATGTAAAGGGTGAATTTTTGAGGCTGTCTATGCCACACACAAGACAAGGTTTGATCTCTGTGGTAATTATAGAATTATTGGAAGGCAAGGAATTCTGTATTTTTTAAAGTTCAATTATATGTCTACATTGTATTCTAACCTAATATACCAGTATAGTACCAGGGTAGCAACACCTTGACAGCAGAGCCATTGTGACTAACTCTGAATGAAAGGTACAGTTAAGTGTTAATTATATTATGTAAAGGTACAACATCTGACTCTGGTAACCTTTAATGTTGTTTTCAGTATT
The DNA here is from genome assembly GCA_033782935.1 of Petrolisthes cinctipes. NCBI lineage: Eukaryota > Metazoa > Arthropoda > Malacostraca > Decapoda > Porcellanidae > Petrolisthes > Petrolisthes cinctipes. The sequence continues at coordinate 84,637 of JAWQEG010002186.1, read as the reverse complement.
TGATGCCAGACAGTTTGTATGAGAATAATTATATGATGCATTAGTACACTACCTTCTATTACATATTTCATGAATCATATAATACAGTCCAGTACATGATGTATTGCAGTGCAACAACCATTAACCACATACTGTAGTTAAAAAATGTCTAAAGCTGAAACTAATAATCCCTATTTTCCTTTTTTATGACTTGGCTTGATAGCTATAGTATACTGTACAGCAAATATACTACCTGCATACACTTTGTTATTATTATTATAAATCTTAATTACTGTATACCTTTAATAACAAAAAAACAAACAAAAGATAAGTACACTGTCCAAACTCAACAACAAAGCAGGGAGTGACCTTGAAGAGAGTGTGTATGTTTGTGTTCTCAGAATGTTAATCAAGTAACCCTTATTCTATCCATGGTGCTTCACTTCCTGGTTTTCTAGTAGAGCTAACAGTTATACAGTACCATTAGCTGTATAGCTATGATAATTAAACAGAAATTAAGCTATAATGTACAGTTGCCAAAAGAGGAACTACGACAAATCTTGATGAAACTTTAACCATAGTAATATCCACAATTATTTGTAGGGACTATAAGCATGTATAACAGAAGGAAATATACATATACTTCTGTAATACATACTTATGATCCCTACAAACAACTATGGACATTAATATATTTAATGTTCTATCAATAGTTGTCGCAATTCCTCTTTTGGCAACTGTACAGTACCTGTAATACCTTTTTAATTCCAGTCACTACCATCAATGAAGTTAGGCCTAGATACCAGACTAGTAATAGTACTGTAATAAGCTGTAATTAGTGCAATATGAAATAGGTTCATGATTTCTATTATGGAACACTACAACATAAATTACATTCATAAAGTATTACTGTATGTTATATAATAAACTACCTATATCTATGGTTATTCTTTGTTTTATCTATATAAAACTAGAATCATCCCATGATGACTGTGGTTACAGGTTACATAATATACTGCATGTGCACCTACTGGTACCATTAGTTCTCTGATTGTAAAATGTTATCCCTAGATCCAACATTACAAAATACTGAGCATTAATGTCATGAGGAACATAGTAAGCCTCCACTTATTTCTTCAAGGCACTCGCCTCCTTGCCGTCAGTCCACTTCCACACCTCCATCCAGAAATTCGCCAATGGGTCATAGGTTGCACTGAAATCAAGCTGGTCAACGCCCACTACTGTGCCACCAACCACACAGACCATTGACTTTTCTAACCCAAAGTGGACTCTACCCCCTGCATCAACTATAACCCCTCCTAGTGTCTTGATACCATCCATTCCAACAACGAATGTATATCCAAGCAGTGACAAGGTCCTCACACTCATACAAACATTAGTCAAAGCCCCATTGCTAAGGTGGAAACTTGCATTTCATGTCCCTTCACACTGCCATTCCTCCCCAGTTACAGTAACCAAACTGATGGCTCGACTCTTCCATACATTGCAACAAGAGACATGGGCGACACTCTGTGAATACCAACATACGATGCAACACACCTCCCACTCTCAGAACAACACTTGGCAGCGTCCTCTTTAACGGCTTTCTGAAGAGGAAGCTGGAGCTGGCAGCCCTTCTCCACAATAATTTCCTGGACACTTTAGAGTAAAGATTGTTCAAGCTACCACATCAGAAACATTGCTTATGCCGAAGGAAGCAACTTACACATTGGCGGCAAACTAAGCAGTCCTTCACAAGATGGTTCTGACTGCCACATTCATAACATTCTCGATTTCTCACAGCAGTTTCAGCAGATTTGGCGCCAGTTCGCACCATGACGCCAAAACTCACCTCAGATGTCCTAATGGAGTTGATGTCCCTAATGACTGCCCTTGCCTGTGTCAGAATCTAACCAAAAGCAAGATCTTCCATACGATATCTTGCCCTCAGCAACTGATGGATGTTCTCCAGCAGACCCGCCACAAAAGCACAGGTAAGTACCATTTAAGACACACCTCTAAAGAGCGATGAAAGGCTCTTCAGCTCTGCCAAGAAAACATCCAGAGACACACATGTCCTCAGCTTCCTGCTGACAAACTGCTCATATGTCTCGTAGGGATTTGAAGCGTATGCGACCACAAACACGTTTTTCAATTTCTCGGCTGTCTTTCTCTCAGGCAGCTGCATGTACATGGCAAACCCCCAGAAAGGCAGAGAGGGATCATGCTTGACACATTTTTTATCCCGCGGAGTTGACATACCAACTCCAACTTCTGGAGCCACTCTACCGCTGACTGTGGGCCACTGTCATCGTACTCCAAAATCAACTTCACATCAAACTCACACTTAGCTTGACCCATCGCACCTAGATAGTTTGGTATTAAGGTAATTGAAAAAAATTGCCGTTTTGTAGCAGTGTTGCCAGATCCGGCTAGGTCCCAGTATTTTGCTCCGGACATTTCCTGTACTTTACCACGGTTATTTCCCAGTAGTCTGCTGTGGTCTAGGTTAGGTTAGGTAAGGTCAGGCTAATTTCAAAATGCCCCATTTGAATATGGCCTTTCTTGGAAATGGGGCATTTGCGAAGGAAATGCCATAGAAAAAAAATAGTCTTAGAATGGTCTAAATAAGTGGGTAATGAAGGTAGAAAAACCGTACGCGATAACGGCAATTCTTTCAATATTTACTGATAGTTTGTAAGTTGAAAAGAAATGAGGTTGTGGAGATCTTCTGATTTATTACGTCAACTCTTCTCACCAAGTGGACTGGGATCAAATCACAAAACAAATATCTTCACAGATCCTAAATCATTACAAACTTATCCATTACAATAACATCTTTACCTCTACTTTGGATAAATCAAGGCACTCTAATGTACCCAAAGTGTATTACTCCCATAAAGCAGGCAACTATTGGACATGAAGACCATTATAAATTCAACATTAAACTCCTCAACTTCATTAGACGTCTTTGATTCAATCATTTTCGCATTTGGGTCTCACTTTATTACACGCTTTGTCAAGGCGGCCTCACATCACTATGCTTCTATTATACTTCAACGTCATTCCAAAATCACAAATCCAATTGCGGTAAATTTACAGAAGTACTGAGTTCACTATATTGTATATTTTAGTATTATTATCCACTATTTTGGACCATTCTAACACACTTTTCATCTATGGTGTTTCTCTCGGAGATATGTCCCGTTTTACAAACATAATTTGGAAATTAGTCTGACCTTACCTAACCTAACCTAACCTAGACCACAGCAGACTACCAGGACCTAACCTGGGCAAACTACCGGGATATAACCGGTGTAAACAATCATAAAGTGACCGGGACCTAGCCGGATGTGGTAACACTGCGTGGCCCTAGCCAAAAACACAGTACATCTGTAATAATACCAAAAGAAGCCAAGGACAAGGATGGTGTTAATTGCTCACCTCACAGCTTACCCCCTATAGGTCTAACCCTTCATCATATCACCTCACAACTCATGTCATTAATGGTTCACCCTCTATAGTCTAACCCTTCATCATATCACCTCACAACTCATGTCATTATGGTTCACCCTCTATAGGTCTAACCCTTCATCATATCACCTCACAACTCATGTCATTAATGGTTCACCCCCTATAGGTCTAACCCTTCATCATATCACCTCACAACTCATGTCATTAATGGTTCACCCCCTATAGGTCTAACCCTTCATCATATCACCTCACAACTCATGTCATTAATGGTTCACCCCCTATAGGTCTAACCCTTCATCATATCACCTCACAACTCATACCACCTCACACCCTATAGTCTTACCCTTCGTCATATCACCTCACACTCTATAGTCTTACCCTTCGTCATATCACCTCACAATTCATATCACCTCACACCTCATATCACCTCACACCTCATATCACCTCACACCCTATAGTCTTACCCTTCGTCATATCACCTCACAATTCATATCACCTCACACCTCATATCACCTCACAACTCATATCACCTCACACTCTATAGTCTTACCCTTCGTCATATCACCTCACAATTCATATCACCTCACACCTCATATCACCTCACAACTCATATCACCTCACACTCTATAGTCTTACCCTTCGTCATATCACCTCACAATTCATATCACCTCACACCTCATATCACCTCACAACTCATATCACCTCACACCCTATAGTCTTACCCTTCGTCATATCACCTCACACCTCATATCACCTCACAACTCATATCACCTCACACCCTATAGTCTTACCCTTCGTCATATCACCTCACAATTCATATCACCTCACACCTCATATCACCTCACAACTCATATCACCTCACACTCTATAGTCTTACCCTTCGTCATATCACCTCACAATTCATATCACCTCACACCTCATATCACCTCACAACTCATATCACCTCACACTCTATAGTCTTACCCTTCGTCATATCACCTCACAACTCATATCACCTCACAATACAACCCCCATGAGGTGAGATATTGTCATCAACAACAACTTTATCTGACACAACAATCAATGGCACTGGTTGGTTCTCCAAGCAGTGTTGCCAGCTAACATTCACAAAAATTTCCACAACTTCAACATCACCACAATTTCCCTTTGTACCTCAGAAATTCCCTGTATACTCTTCAAGATTGGGTAAATTTTCAGAAGTAGGCCTATTGTGTTCACTAATATATTGTATATTTTAATCTGCTTCATGAAATTTCCCCAACTTCAACATCAGAATTTCACTTTCTATCTCAGAAATTCCCTGTATACTCTTGAAGATTGGGTAAATTTTCAGAAGTACTGTGTTCATTATATTGTATATTTTAGTATCATTTCCCACTATTTTGGACCATTCGAAGACACTATTCATCTATGGTGTTTCTCTCGGAGATGCCCCGTTTTCGAGATGCGAGATATTTCTCCATTTACTCTTGAACAAACTTTTATAATTTTCCCATTGTTACCTCTAATTCCATATGTCTAGGAAAAATTCCCCATACTTGGCAAAATTGACTGGAAGCAAGGCAGCAGACGACACTCACAACATAGAAAAGAGCATCACGGTTTAATACTATATAAGGAATCTGATGCATACATTACTATTGGATTCTACACTAGGCAAGGGCCACAAAACATGATCCCACTCCTTGCCATTTGTCCCTAGATCTTCGAATTTCGGGTGTAGTTTTGGAATATTTGGAATATTGAGATTATCTGTGCCGGCGAGCTACAGGTTAGGTTAGGTTGGGTTAGGTAGGGTTTGGTTACCTTTATCAATACACAGTGGAATTATCTTGTGGAAATGTATACTTTGTTAGATATTTCAATTTTAAGATACGACTTTTATATCTGTAGCGGAGGGATGATGATGATGACTGAGTGACCCGCGTTCGGGTGTAGCCTTTGCAACGGCGCTATCTCACTGTCTTCCTCTGCAGACTCTGCAGAGAGAAAACAAAAAAACAGCACCAAAGAATACATGTATACACATCATACTTTCATCCTCTATATCCTATACAACCTGCTCTTCCCTATATACTAATTTTCTCTTCAACCATACATACCCTTTCCAAAATTCTTTCACACTCTCTATTATCACTGGACTGTACAGCTCTCGTTCACTAAGACCTAGCAGCACTTTAGCTGCCACTGTCGCTTCCACCATCTCCCTCCATTTTCTCACTCCTAGTTCACTAATTACCACATTCAGCATGGTAGCTCTCTCTCGTTCATACTTATCACATACCATCAACACATGTTCTACTGTCTCATCTTCCCTACTCTCACACATCCCACACACCTTACTACCTTCATTACTCCATCTATATATTCTGTCATTCACCTCCAGTGACTTCGTTCTTGCCTTAAACATCAGCTCACTTCCCCAGCTACCATCATAGAACACTTCACTCCTTGGTATGTCCTTAGAGGAGTACCAATCTAGCGTGCTCTTTTGACTTATGCCTCTCATCCATTCATCTCTGCCTATTTCTTGTATCCGTCTCTTAATCTCATTCATCCATTTCTCATCACTCCATCTGCCCCTTTCATCTAGCATTGGGTACTGCATTCCACACTTTTCCATTCTCTTATCACACATCCTTCTCCACTTGGTGTACCGTCCTGTCCATTTATACACTCTTCGAGCCCATCTGTCTTCATTCATTCCCTCTAGTCTAACCTTATATCTCAACACTCCTTTGGCTATCCTCTCCTCAAACGTACTCCATCCAGCGTCACCTCTTATTGCTTCCACACCTACATACTTGTTTGCACCTAATGTTGTTCTTCCTATCCTATTCTGTACTACTTCCAGTCTGTTCAAGTCATTCACTGTCCATGTCATAGTCTCCAGTCCATACATGAGTCCAGGTACAGCCATACCTTTTCATACACCACACACTACCTCATACTTATTGGCTCTACACCTTGCCACACTTCCTAGTCTTCCTACCCACTGGTTTGCTCTTGATAACCTATCAGTCTTTGTCATATCACACCCTTTCTCATCCACAATTATTCCTAAGTATCTATACTCTTGTGTCCTTTCAATCACATTTTCACCCAGTCTCCACGTTCTACCTATATCCCGGTCATCCCCATTCACTACCAATACTTTGTTCTTATCACTCCCAAACTTGACATTAAAATCATTCCCATACTCTGTAACTACATCAAGTATTCTCTGCAGTGTCTCACGGGACTTTCACCTGTCTCACTCAGAATCACCACATCATCTGCATACAACAAAATACTCAGTTCATACTCCCCTACCTGAATCCCTAAACCTTCCTTCCTCACTCGTGCAGCTAGTTCCTCTGTATATAGACCAAACAACAATGGTGAAAGTATGCATCCTTGCCTCACACCTCTCTTACTCTCCACCCACCCTGTCTCTAAATCGCCCATACTGTACACTGCCCTGGTTTCCTTATACATACTCATTATAATATTCATTACCTTGCTACTAACTCCCACTCTCTCCAACACCTTGCCTAGCTTATACCTGTTAACTCTGTCATACGCCTTCTCAATGTCTAGAAATGCTAAGTAAACTTTCCTGTTATCTTTCACCATTTTTTCAATAACTTCTCTCACTACGAACATATTATCCTCCCCTCTCCTATCTGTCCTAAAACCATTCTGTTCCTCTCCCATCACTTTATACCTCTCCACACTCTCTTTCAACCTTTCATTCAGGATGCCACAAAACACCTTTGATACTGTATCTGTTAGAGCTATAGGCCTATAGTTCCTAAGCTCCCTCTTACTCTTGTGTCCTCCCTTATGTAACACAGTCACTCTACTCTCATTCCACTTACTTAGCACTTTTTCCTCTACCCAGATTGCTCTGAATAGAGAGTAAAGGCCTTCTAATACTCCTTCCCCTCCCTCCTTGTAGAACTCAAACGGAACCCCATCCCTGCCTGCTGCTTTACCTGCTTTCAGTTTCCCTACATACTTCCTAATCTCAGCTCTACTTATTTTATCATTCATATCCTCCTCTATTCTTGTTTCCAATTCAAACCTCACATCACTCCTGTCTTCTGCCTCATTCACATCACCTATTTCCTCCCAGAATTCCTTTATAGCATTCACCTTGTCCCTTGTGTCCCTCACTATGTTTCCTCCAACCACTAATTCATCCACTCTGATTCTCTCCTTCTGCTTCTCACCCATTAAGTAGGTCTTATTATAGCCAAGTCGAGGTGAGCTGTAACGGCAGTAGCCCAAAACCGCCCAATTATATCATGCTGTCCCCCCTATTCCCCCCCCCCTCCAAGCCTGTCCCACTATTCCCGCACCCCCCCTAACCCCGTGAGAGAGAGAGAGAGAGAGAGAGAGAGAGAGAGAGAGAGAGAGAGAGAGTTTATGGGTGTGTATGAGAAAGAAAAATCCGGGGTCAGAATTGTCTACCTGGCCCCGTTATCACCCCCACCTCGCCCTGCCCCGTTATCACTCCCGCCCCGCCCTGCCCCGCTATCACCCCCGCCCTGCCCCGTTATCACCCCCGCCCCGCCCCGTTATCACCCCCGCCCCGCCCCGTTATCACCCCCACCCTGCCCCGTTATCACCCCCGCCCCGCCCCGTTATCACCCCCGCCACGCCCCGTTATCACCCCCGCCACGCTATCACCCCCGCCACGCCCCGTTATCACCCCCGCCACGCCCCGTTATCACCCCCGCCACGCCCTGTTATCACCCCCGCCCTGCCCCGTTATCACCCCCGCCCCGCTATCACCCCCGCCACGCCCCGTTATCACCCCCGCCACGCCCCGTTATCACCCCCGCCACGCCCCGTTATCACCCCCGCCACGCCCTGTTATCACCCCCGCCACGCCCCGTTATCACCCCCGCCCCGCCCCGTTATCACCCCCGCCACGCCCCGTTATCACCCCCGCCACGCCCCGTTATCACCCCCGCCACGCCCCGTTATCACCCCCGCCACGCCCCGTTATCACCCCCGCCACGCCCCGTTATCACCCCCGCCACGCCCCGTTATCACCCCCGCCACGCCCCGTTATCACCCCCGCCACGCCCCGTTATCACCCCCGCCACGCCCCGTTATCACCCCCGCCACGCCCCGTTATCACTCCCGCCCTCCCCCGTTATGTGTAGGGGAGGAAGGAGGGAGGGGCAGGGAGAATATGAAGGGGTGTAGTGGGTGTATGTGTAGGGGAGGAAGGAGGGAGGGGCAGGGAGAATATGAAGGGGTGTAGTGGTGTATGTGTAGGGGAGGAAGGAGGGAGAATATGAAGGAGTGTATTGGTTTATCCATGTGTAGGGGAGGAATTCATTTACACAGGTAACATTCTTTTGTTTGCATGCTTACAAACCACTACCAAACACTGTGGAATGAACCCTTAGTTATATATTGGAGACTTGGGGCTACATGGTCTATAAACCCAGCTTGGTAGAGTCTATTATTTTCTACTCGTTGTTTATCAGTAATTACCACGTTAGGGGGGTGCGGGAGTAGGGGACAGGCTTGGGGGGGGGGTTTGGGGGGTGCGGGAATAGTGGGACAGGCTTGGGGCGGGTTTGGGGGGTGGGGGAATAGGGGGACAGATTAGGGGTGGGTAGAAAGCCTGTCCCCTATTCCCGCACCCCCCTAACCTCCCCCAAGCCTGTCCTCTTATTTCTGCACCCCCCTAAACCCCCCCATGCCTGTCCTCTACTCCCGCACCCCCCTAACCCCCCCCCCCCCAAGCCTGTCCCCTATTCCCGGACCACCTTAACATAAAGTAACTTCAAATTTATCAGGGTTTGGGTTATCCTATTTCATAAAAAAAAAAAAATATTTACAGTAAGTCAGCTGTTAAATTTCTCATTCCTTCCCTTTCTTCTACCACCCTTCCCTTTCTTCTTCAACCCTTCCCATTCTTCTACGACCCTTCCCATTCTTCTTCAACCCTTCCCATCCTCTTTCCAACCCTTCCCATTCTTTCTCCAATCCTTCCCATTCTTTTTCCAACCCTTCCCATTCTTCCTTCAACCCTTCCCATTCTTTTTCCAATCCTTCCCATTCTTTGTTCAACCCTTCCCATTCTTTTTCCAACCCTTCCCATTCTTTTTCCAACCCTTCCCATTCTTTTTCCAACCCTTCCCATTCTTTTTCCAATCCTTCCCATTCTTTGTTCAACCCTTCCCATTCTTCCTTCAACCCTTCCCATTCTTTGTTCAACCCTTCCCATTCTTCCTTCAACCCTTCCCATTCTTTTTCCAATCCTTCCCATTCTTTCTCCAATCCTTCCCATTCTTCCTGCAACCCTTCCCATTTTCCCAGCCAAGGAGAATAGGAAAAAGATGGACCTAATTAAAATTTCCGAAAATTTGAGGTCCACTTGTCATCCAAATTATAATGAAACGAGACATTGACGAGTGTGTAAACTATGATATTTGGGTTTGTTGTTGTACTATAAGGTTATACAAACCATATAACACGTGTAAGACTCGTAATGCGCTAATATTAACACTAAAATAATGATCATTCGGGTATAGCCAATCAGCGATAATCTTATGTATTGATTTTTTGAGGTGGGCCAATCAGAGCGAATTATAATAAGCGCTTAATTTAAACTGTTATTATGAGAGAGAGAGAGAGAATTAATAGTACAGGAGCTGTTGTATATCCATCTCCTTCCTCCTCTGTATCAATGCCTGATGTGGTAATGTCGGTTGTACAACAAGGGAATCACCACACACACACACACACAGAAAGAGTGAGAGAGGCGTGATTGTCATTAATGTGAAGTAAAATTAACACTGACAGACGGAATGTGTAATAATAAACGGTTAATAATAGTCATCCACATATGGGTATCTCAAACAATTTACTGTCTAATGTTTTCACGTTCACATATGACGTTATTGCTTTAAGTAGTGTGTAGCTGCTTTTATAAATTAAAAGATGGTAGTTAACGTGTGTGTGTGTGTTATTGTTTTAAGTAGTGCGTAGCTGCTTGTATTAATTAAATTAAAAGATGGTAGTTAACCTATTTATTGGAAAGTTTATCAGCTAAGGAACAGAAAGAAGCTGTCAAACTCTTACGTGAGTTACCCCTATATGGATGATTATATTTGACCCCGACTGTACTGTACAGGTGTGTTCTCCTAATGTGAACGTGTGTGTTATTTAGGTTCAGGTGTGATTGTGTTGGTGGTGATTGTGTTGGTGGTGATTGTGTTGGTAGTGATTGTGGTGGTGGTGATTGTGTTGGTGGTGATTGTGTTGGTGGTGATTGTGTTGGTGGTGATTGTGTTGGTGGTGATTGTGTTGGTGGTGATTGTGTTGGTGGTGATTGTGTTGGTGGTGATTGTGTTGGTGGTGATTGTGTTGGTGGTGATTGTGTTGGTGGTGATTGTGTTGGTGGTGATTGTGTTGGTGGTGATTGTGTTGGTGGTGATTGTGTTGGTGGTGATTGTGTTGGTGGTGATTGTGTTGGTCGTGATTGTAGAGTTGATGGTGGTGGTGATTGTGTTGATGGTGGTGATTGTGTGATGGTGATTTGTGTGTGTGTGTGTGTGTGTGTGTGTGAGGGAGGTAGAGAGTGTGTGTGTGTGTGTGTTTAGTAGTACAGAAGAACACAAAAATAAAGAAAGAAGAACAGAGAACAACACAGAAGAACAGAAAGGGACACACAAGAAGAACACATACACACACATACACACACACACACATACATACACACTTCTCCACACACACACACACACACTTCTCCACATACACATACATACAAACACACACACACACTTCTCCACACACACATATATACTTATCCACACTTCTCCACACACACACACACTTCTCCACACACACACACATACACTTCTCCACACACACATACACACACACACTTCTCCACATACACACACATACACACACACTTCTCCACATACACACACACACTTCTCCACATACACATACACACACACACTTATCCACACACACACACACACTTCTCCACATACACATACACACACACACTTCTCCACATACACACACACTTCTCCACACACACATACACACACACACTTCTCCACACACACACACACATACACACACACTTCTTCACACACATACACATACACACTTCTACACACACACACACACAAACACACACGAGTAGTAACAAATCCTTCATATTAATAAAATAATTCTATGGTAACTGATATTTGTATCTATATTATAGTTAGATATAGAAAAGATGTTAATTATTGTGTTTTGGAATGAAAATACAGGATATTTCCCAGTATTTACAAAATGCTCAATTATTTTTAAGGAAATTTCCAAGATTCAAGGTATTTTAATTAAATACCTGGTAATTAAGTTAAAGTTACTTACAGAAAACCCCAGGATCTAGGGAATTTTTGGGATGATTCGGTTCTTTTTGTTCATTTTGGCTCTGTGCACCAAAAAATAAATACAAATTTTCTTAGTTATTTTTATAATATTATAATAAATTATGCAAGCTAAAAATATATTAATTATTATGTATCGTTTTATCTATGAAATATGACAGTAAATTATATTATTAATGAAATAGAGCCGATACGAATTTGTATATAACAGTGTTGCAAACTTTGCGATTTTAGAGCCCAATTTGGCTACTTATTTGGCGGCCATCTTGGAACTCCCATATGTACTTGTATAGTATGTTTCTATACACAGTTATTAACATTTCCCTGATTTTGGGGGGGGGAACTAGGGGGGTGCGGGAGTAGAGGACAGGCTTGGGGGTGCGGGAGTATGGGGGACAGGTTTGGGGGGTACGGGAGTAGGGGGACAGGCTTGGGGTGGGTAGAAATAATAGTCACTTGAAGTGGGTTGTATAACAAGATACAATGCTTTACAAATCAGGGAAATGTCAATAACTGTGGATAGAAACACACTATACAAGTACATACAGGAGTTCCAAGATGGCCGCCGAGCAGGCTGGCTGGCAACACTCCTCCCTCCTATCTCATAACACAGTGACGCACACTATCATTCTCCTTGATTTGTTTAATTAAAATTGGGGCTATTTTGGAATAGTTTAAGGGTCGTGGGGTTAAAAATGTCTACAAATGATGACTTATTTATATATGATTTATCCTACATCTCTTAGTAATAATATCACGAATTAAAGTAATAATATCACGAATTAAAGTAATAATATCACGAATTAAAGTAATAATATCACGAATTAAAGACCAATTGCTGTAGTTCCATGACTCTTCCTTTAATTTTATTCTTTTTTTACGTTATTTTATCTTAAATTTACATAAGTTATATATCACTAATTTTTATTCTATTTATTGACAGCACTCATAAACTCTCTCTCTCTCTCTCTCTCTCTTATACACACTCATAAACTCTCTCTCTCTCTCTCTCTCTCTCTCTCTCTCTTATACACACTCATAAACTCTCTCTCTCTCTCTCTCTCATACACACTCAAACTCTCTCTCTCTCTCTCTCTCTCTCTGTCACACACACGTTTGGGGGGTGCGGGAATAGGGGGGACAGCATGATATAATTGGGGGGTATTGGACTGGCTATATTTTGGGCTACTGCCGTTACAGCTCACCTCGACTTGGCTATAATAAACATACTATTGGCAACGCTGATAACTGTATCATCTGGCAACACTGACGACGACAAAGCCATCTGGCAACACTGACGACAAAAGTAGAGGAGAAAAAAAAACAGAGGTAAACAACACATGGTCCATATTCAAGAACGTTCGTAGTGCATACGATGGCATGGTACCGATACGATGACTCCATATACAAACCACCACAGAGCCGTCGTCGTACAGTACCACACCATCGTATATACCACGGATGTTCTTGAATACTGCTCATTTAAGATATATATATTTTTCTTTCTTCACTCTTTATCTCCTTCGTCGCCATTATTATTTTTTTTTTCTCTATCGTTATTTATTTTTGATATTTATCTAGTTAGAGGTGTATATGGTACCGTGGGTCGATTCCACAGTGGTTGGTATTGGTTTGTAAGCATGCAAACGAAAGAATGTTATATAGCCGTGTTAATGACCGATAAATATTGAAAAAATTGAAAGAATTTCCGGTATCGTAGTAAATATAATAATAATATTGGTAATAAAGAACAACACGTGTATGATTTTACAGCACCTCAATAATAATAATAATAATAATTGAGGGGGTTGAGTTGACTTTAGGTGTTATTTTGAAGATTATAGTTTGATATGATAGTGATTTATTTGCATGATGGAAGGGAAGGTGTTGGTGGATATTACATTGTGTGTGTGTGTGTGTGTGTGTTAGGGAGAGAGAATGTGTGTGTGTGTTAGGGAGAGAATGTGAGTGTGTGTGTTTGGAGGCTTCTGATTCCTTCAGACCATGCCACAAAACAAGCTCCTTCCATATAGGTGTGTGTGTATGGAGGCTTCTGATTCCTCCTGACCTTGTCATGAAACAAACTCCTTCCATATAGGTGTGTGTGTGTGTGTGTGTTCTTACCTATTTGTATCTTTACAGGATTGAGTGCAATTCGTAATGTCCCGTATTTTAAAGCACAATTATCATATTTTTCTTTAAAGTTATGTATGTTTTTGACACACACCACTTCTGGTAATTTGTTCTATTCGTCTATTACTATATTTGGAAAAGTATATTTCTGTACATCTTTATCTCCTCTTCTTTTAATTAATTTCTTATTGTAGGTATTCCTTGTTGACACAAGTTATCTATATCTATCTTTTCTTTTTCTGTGACACATTTGTAAACCATAATCATATCTCCTCTCTTTCGTCTTTCTTCCAGTTTAGGTAATTTTAGTTTCTTTAGTCTTTCTTCATAGCTTAGTTCTCTTAGACTTGGAAGCCATCTTGTTGCTGGTCTTTGTACTTTTTCTAATTTAGTGATATGTTTCTTTAAATATGTGTGTGTGTGTGTGTATGTTAGGGAGAGAGAATGTGTGTGTGTGTGTTTGGAGGCTTCTGATTCCTCCACACCATGCCATGAAACAAGCTCCTTCTATATAGGTGGAGTTTCATGGCAATATTTGAAGGACTCATTTACCTTCAATTATCTGACTACATTACAGGGTCCCTTAAGGAGGTAATTCACTTTTATTACATTAAATATTACATTAAATATTATTGTAGTAGGTTATATCTTATTTATTCTTTTTTGTTACATTGGAGTGCCTTGATTCCTCCAAAGTATGTCAGGAAACAGAACCAGAAGAACCAAAATAATGGTGTCCTGTTGTTTCTTGGAAAAATAGTTTGGAGGAATCAGTTGCTCCAGATTTACCAAAAACACATAATAATTTCCCCCTTGACTGTCCCACTTGTCAATGACCTTCCTTCTTCCTCCTCGGGTGCCATATGACCTTGGCTGTTATGTTGCCTAATATCAACACATATTTACAGGTCACACCACCAAGATGGAGGACTTACGGTATAAATATATACAAGAGATCTACTGAAAGAAACACAAGTGATGTGATGCAGTACTTGGTGTGTGTGTTGAGGTGATGACACTTCCATCACCTCAACACCCAGCATCCCAGGCCAACACCCTACAATGCCTACATTGAGCATCCCAGGCCAACACCACCACAGAAGTCACCAATGCTCGGCTATAAGGCCAACACCACCACACAAGGCACCAAGGTTCGGCTATAAGGCCAACACCACCACACAAGGCACCAAGGTTCGGCTATAAGGCCAACACCACCACAGAAGTCACCAATGCTCGGCTATAAGGCCAAGCAGGGTATATATATATATATATATATATATATGTCTGGTGTTTCTATGTCTGTCAAGTGAGTATATATATATATATATATTGATTTTAATGTTGTTTTTTTCCAGTATAAGTACTGTACTGTCGGCCACAATAATTCATACACACACTGTTGTGGTTTTCAAGGATTTACAACATATAGAAAATGTCACACTATGTAATTGTAATACAATATTATTATTATTATTAGGATTGTTATTTTAAAATGTCAGAATATACAGTAATTGTAATACAACATTATTATTATTATTAGTTTTGTTATTTTGAAATGTCACTTTGTACAGTAATTGTAATACAACATTATTATTATTATTAGTTTTGTTATTTTGAAATGTCAGTTTGTACAGTAATTGTTGTTGTTGTTGAAGTTCCTCAAGGTGTCTGGCCGAGCAGCCCCGAGCTCCTGAGGAAGGTCATGGCCCTCAGAGAGTGTATGTTGTGTTGTTGGCAAGTGTGGTTGTGTGCGTTGCAGTCTTCAATAATGTGTTTAATAGAATGAGGTGTTGTGTTGCATCCTGGACAGGTATCTACAATGGTTCCATCCAGCCTCTTATATGTCTCCCAAGGAAGGAAGCTATGGGGGCCAAACCATCACAACATCCCCCCGCCCTATTTTGGGGCACGAGAACCTGGGAACGGCTTCGGTCACCCAGGCAATACCATCCTGACATAGTTTGAAAGAGTGTGTGGTGAGTGGGTAGTGGGTGTGTAGTAGATGGGTGGTGAGTGGGTAGTGGATGAGTGGTGAGTGTAGTGGGTGGGTAGTGGGTGTGTAGTAGATGGGTGGTGAGTGGTGAGTGTAGTGGGTGTGTAGTGAGTGCCTTGTTTATCGCCATCCATCCACTTTCCACGAACTGAGACATGAATAACTGGAGATGTAATTATACCTCCATGGTATCACTGGCCGTTGTAACACATCACTCAGACATTCTATCACACACACACACACACCACTCTGAATACACATTACTCAACTTTTACATTACCTTAAAATTAATGAAGAGATCCTCTCTGGTACTGCAAGTCCTTTGCACTCTTTTTCTTAACTTCTGCTTTACATTTTCAGCATAATATCTGTTCGCTGAGTGTTACGACACGGATGATATGAGTATTACAAGTGATTAAAGTGTTTAGTAATATTGAGAGAGGCCCTGCGGAGCACCATCTGCTGGTGGAGCGGGGCATAGAATATCCAACAACAAGTAACAAGTAACAAGTAACAAGTATATACAACCCACCAACAGGATATAACCATATAAGGATGGAGACAATAATTAAATGTCAAGGATATATAAGGATAATGGTACTAAGGCCGAGAGCTTTGTTTTTTATACTACCTTATGCACAGACTGCTATTAGTATAATTATAGTATACAAACAACCTTGTATTAGTATTACTTCAAATTATTGTCACTGACATGGCGACAGGACAAGTAGGTAATTAGCTTGAATCAAATTCTCCCACTCTTTCCTAGTCAGTGGGTAGCATGGTCCATATAATAATGGCCAGCAGCTCTACCCTACATTAGGGCAACCTTCTCACCCTCACTGTAGTTAGGGTGGAAAGCTATGGAAGAGGTCAAGAAACAATTTTTAGCCTCCCACAACCCCTCTCATAATTAATCTTTCTGGTCTATTCTCTCTTAACTTTGCTTCATGCCTCTCTTTGTCCACCCAGTCCTCAACTGAGCCCCATAACCCAGAAGTGGAGTGTCCCTCATCCCTTGTCCAGCACTGGGATGTGTTTAAGAAATTACAGTACAGATTATATTCTAATATATTTATATAAGTACACCCGCGGTCAGAAATTGTGTCCCGATCCCCTGGCAAGATGAATCGCAAACAGCCTAGCTTTGAAAAATAACTGTGCGTCTGCCTACAACACACATTTGTTCAAATAATCAAAGCTTGGCTGGTTGCAATTCATCGTGCCAAGGGATCAGGACAAAAATTTTTTTTATATAAAAACAATTTATTATATAAATAATTTTTTTTATATAATTTTTTTTTTTATATGTTACAGTGTGTTATGAAGCTCCAGATTCCCTCTTTAACATATTGGGCCGTCTGTACCAGTCAAGGATCATTACAAGTTTACAAGATAGCCAATCCTTGAGTGTTGTGGTTTTGACGTAGGTTTCTCAAAGAGTATATATAGCGAGAAAAGCCGGTGCTCAATGTCATTCTTCCAGCATTTCTCAAATTTAATTGTTCTGTGTGAGGCCCATTTCTCTCCCTTCTGTAACTGGACTAATTGTATCAGACTGGCATTAATTCGGTTAAGTATTATTGTTACTATAAAACAAAAATTTATATAAACTTTTTTTTATATAATTTTTTTTTTATATAAATTTTTTTATATAAAATTTTTTTTTTATAAAATTTTTTTATATAAATTTTTTTAATATAAAATTTTTTTTATATAAATTTTTTTTTATATAAATTTTTTTTTATATAAAATTTATTTTATATAAAAAAATTTTATATAAAATTTTTTTTATATAAAATTTTTTTTATATAAAATTTTTTTTATATAAAAATTTGTTTATATAAAAATTTTTTTATATACAATTTTTTTTATATAAAATTTTTTTTATATAAAATTTTTTTATATAAAATATTTTTTATATAAAATTTTTTTTATATAAAAATTTGTTTATATAAATTTTTTTTTATATAAAATTTTTTTATATAAATTTTTTTTTATATAAAATTTTTTTATATAAAATTTTTTTTATATAAAATTTTTTTTATATAAAAATTTTTTTTATATAAAATATTTTTTATATAAACTTTTTTTTATAAAAAAATTTTTTATATAAAATTTTTTTTATATAAAATTTTTTTATATAAAATTTTTTTATAAATTTTTTTTTATATAAAATTTTTTTTATATAAATTTTTTTTTATATAAAATTTTTTATATATAAAATTTTTTTATATAAAATTTTTTTATATAAAATTTTTTTTATATAAAATTTTTTTTATATAAAATTTTTTTTATATAAATTTTTTTTATATAATAAAAAAAAAATTTTATATAAAATTTTTTTTATATAAAAATTTTGTTATATAAAATTTTTTTTATATAAAATTTTTTTTATATAAATTTTTTTTTATATAAAATTTTTTATATATAAAATTTTTTTTATATAAATTTTTTTTTTATATAAAATTTTTTTTATATAAAAAATTTTTTATATACATTTTTTTTATATACATTTTTTTATATAAAAAATTTTTTATATAAAATTTTTTTTATATAAAATTTTTTTTATATAAATTTTTTTTATATAAAATTTTTTTTATATAAAATTTTTTTTATATAAAAATTTTTTATATAAAATTTTTTATATATAAATTTTTTTTTATATAAATTTTTTTTTATATAAAATTTTTTTTTATATAAAATATTTTTTATATAAAATTTTTTTTATATAAAAATTTTTTTATATAAAAATTTTTTTATATAAAATATTTTTTACATAAAATTTTTTTCATATAAAAATTTTTTTCATATAAAATTTTTTTTCATAAAAAATTTTTTTATATAAAATTTTTTTTTATATAAAATTTTTTTTATATAAAATTTTTTTTATATAAAATTTTGTTTATATAAAAAAAATTTTTATATAACATTTTTTTTTATATAAAATTTTTTTTATATAAAATTTTTTTTATATAAAATTTTTTTTATATAAAATTTTTTTATATAAATTTTTTTTATATAAATTTTGTTTTATATAAAAAAAATTTTATGTAAAATTTTTTTTATATAAAATTTTTTTTATATAAAATGTTTTTTATATAAAATGTTTTTTATATAAAATGTTTTTTATATAAAATTTTTTTTATATAAAATTTTTTTTATATAAAATTTTTTTTATATAAAATTTTTTTTATATAAAATTTTTTTTATATAAAATTTTTTTTATATAAAATTTTTTTTATAAATTTTTTTTTATATAAAATTTTTTTATATAAAAATTTTTTTATATAAAAATTTTTTTATATAAAAATTTTTTTATATAAAATTTTTTTATATAAAATTTTTTTTATATAAATTTTTTTTTATATAAAATTTTTTTTATATAAATTTTTTTTTTAATAAAATTTTTTTTATATAAAATTTTTTTTTATATAAAATTTTTTTTATATAAAATTTTTTTTATATAAATTTTTTTTTATATAAAATTTTTTTTTATATAAAATTTTTTTATATAAAATTTTTTTTATATAAAAATTTTTTTATATAAAATTTTTTTTATATAAAATTTTTTTTATATAAAATTTTTTTTATATAAAATTTTTTTATATAAAATTTTTTTTATATAAAATTTTTTTTATATAAAATTTTTTTTATATAATTTTTTTTTTATATAAAATTTTTTTTATATAAAATTTTTTTTTATAACATTTTTTTTATGTAACATTTTTTTTTATAAGGTTTGAATAACTGTGCGTCTCCCTACAACACACATTTGTTCGAATCATCAAAGCTTGGCTAGTTGCGATTCATCGTGCCAAGGGATCAAGACACAATTTCTGACCGCGAGTGTACATCCTGGCTACATTTGGACTTCCACTGATAGATTAATGCAAGATTGAAGGCAATTTCCCGTGAAAGATCCAGTCTTGGGCCATCAGGTGTTTCTTCAGCCGGTGGACATTCTAAGGCCAATTTGTAGCCTTCTGGCTAGCACAGTGCTAGAGTCTGCGGCTGCAATCCTGCGGCCCAGCGTTCGATCCTTGCTCGGGACACGATAAAAATCTTTCACTGTTGCCAGAGGTTACCACCCCTGTGAGCAGGGGGTGGGGGGTTTGAGTCAGCTGTCTGAGGTCTTCCTGCTTACGCAGCCATAGCTGAAGCTGACTCGGGTCTCACGTGGGTAGAGAGGTCTTTGGGCCACTCATCATCCTTGTGATGCGTGCTATAGTTGTGTTTCATACACAGAGTGTGTGATACACTCTGTCCCATTGACTGCCACTCATTGGCGGACCTTTAACCTTTAATGAACAGCTTGTGGTAGAAGATTCAGTTGGTGATGTGCTCGGCCCAAATTATACATAGATTCTTGGCATTCCCCACGCATTTCTACATAAGTGTTAAGAAATGCTAATGCCTGGACAACCAAAGAATGTTTTTTGCCACTAAATTTCTGACATGCCATGTGTGTAAATGTGAGGCCCAACATAAGGGGAATGATGGGATTACTCTTATCCTGTTTGAAAACTTGTGTGTATTCAGCCAATGAGTATTTGTATGTACCAGCAACTAAGCAATTGTGTCCATTAAGTAAACCTAAGGCAACCAGGTCTGGGTGTTTGTGAGTCAATCGAAGCAGAAAGCGATTATGTCTGAAGTCATCAGCCTTTGATATGATAAGATTTAATAAATTCCAGCACCTATTACTCTCAGGGTTCTTTATAACCAGCTCACGCATGATGTTGTAGGCAAAGTATGAGCTGTCATTATATATGCAAGCTAAGAGACACATAAACTCCATCTCTCGTGCCCGCTCCTTATCTCTCATAAATTCCTTGGAACCCAGGGCACTGAAGGTCATCCTCTCAAGTTCTTCAAACCTGAAACAGTGACAAAGAGCAAATTATTCAAATATTTCAGCAGACTGATATTACTGTTGTTATGGGGAGATTTACTTTTGAGTATACAAGTATTGTACAAAAATAAAATGGATGGTGAAACTAGACAGGAAGCAATGTACAGTCACAATCAAATATCCACCGACACTTTCCTTCCATCGTAGTAAATATCTTGGTAATAAAGAACAACATGTGTATGATTTTGCAGCACCTCATAATAATAATTGAGGGAGTTGAGTTGACGTAAGGTGTTGTATGATTATGTTTTGATATAATACTGATTTATTTGCACGATGGAAGGAAAGTGTGGGTGGATATTTGATTGTGGCTGTACAGTACCTGTACATAAACTCATTGGACCTACCTCTTCTGTTCATGCAAAATGTGACAAAGAGTAGTGAAAAGTTCCCATTGATCTTCCAATGGCACATCAGGCTGGCCCAGTGAAGGCAGGACCATTATCTTCCAAGTTCTCACTCTTGGATCGCCGCAGTTCTCTGATGGCCTCATATTTGTTACTCAGCTTCTTATTGTTTAACATAGCCTCAGCTTCATCTTTGTTCCTATGGGTAATTATAGATGTTAGTTAGATGTTATCGGTATCAAATTTATGGTTCAATCGTTTTTTTTTATAAAAAAAAATTGTTATAAAAATTTTTTTTTATAAAAAAAAAGTTTTATTAAAAAAAATATTAAACAAAATTATAAATTTTTTTTATAAAAAAAAATTTATAAAAAAAAAAAAAAAATGTAAATTTTTTTTATAAAAAAAAAGTTAGAAAAAAATATATAAATTTTTTTGGTAAACTTTTTTTTTATAAAAAAAATTATAATTTTTTTTATAAAAAAAAATTATAATTTTTTTTTATAATTTTTTTTATATATTTTTTTTTATAAAAAAAAATTATAAATTTTTTTTATAATTTTTTTGTTATAAAAAAAAATTAAACATTTAAAAAAAAAAAAAAAAAAAATTATAATTTTTTTTTTATCGAGAATATTCTAGATCTTGATCATATGTACTGTACGCGGGTACTATTTACAATCAGGTGTGCTGGTGTGGTGGTGATTGAGGTGGTGGTGATATTGATCAGGTGTGATGGTGATTGAGGTGGTGGTAATTGTGTTGGTGGTGATTGTAGAGTTGATGGTGGTGATTTTGTGATGGTGATTTTGTGATGGTGATTGAGGTGGTGGTGATTGAGGTGGTGATTGTGTTGATGGTGATTGGTGGTGATGGAGATTGTGGTGGTGCATGGAGTTGATGGTGATGAAGTAAATATTTATATAGTGGTGATGGTGATGTAACTAACTATGGTGGTGATGGTGATGAAGTAAACATATATATAGTGGTGATGGTGATGAAGTAAACATATAAATAGTGGTGATGGTGATGTAACTAACTATGGTGGTGATGGTGATGAAGTAAACATATAGATAGTGGTGATGGTGATGAAGTAAATATTTATATATTGGTGATGGTGATGTAACTAACTATGGTGGTGATGGTGATGAAGTAAACATATATATAGTGGTGATGGTGATGAAGTAAACATATACTTGTTGACACAAGTTTTCTATATCTATCTTTTCTTTTTCTGTGACACATTTGTAAACCATAATCATATCTCCTCTCTTTCGTCTTTCTTCCAGTTTAGGTAATTTTAGTTTCTTTCGTCTTTCTTCATAGCTTAATTCTCTTATCTTAGACTTGGTAGCCATCTTGTTGCTGCTCTTTGTACTTTTTCTAATTTAGTGATATGTTTCTTTAAATATGTGTGTGTGACCGGAGAGAGAATGTGTGTGTGTGTGTTTGGAGGCTTCTAATTCCTTCTGACTCTGCCACGAAACAAGCTTCTTCCATATAGGTGGAGTTTCATGGCAATATTTGAAGGACTCATTTACCTTCAATTATCTGACTACATCACAGGGTTCCTTAAGGAGGTAATTCACTTTTATTACATTAAATATTACATTACTTAACATTAAATATTATTGTACTGTAGTAGGTTATTTCTTATTTATTCTTTTTTGTTACATTGGAGTGCCTTGATTCCTCCAAAGTATGTTGGGAAACAGAACCAGAAGACCAAAAATAATGGTGTCCTGTCGCTTGAAATAGTTTGGAGGATTCAGTTACTCCAGATTTACATTAGGAGCATCTTGATTCCTCCAATGTATGCCAGGAAACAGAACCAGAAGAACAAAAATAATCTGTTGTTGCTTGGAAAAATAGTTTGGAGGAATCAGTTGCTCCAGATTTACCAAAAACACATAATAATTTCCCCCTTGACTGTCCCACTTGTCAATGACCTTCCTTCTTCCTCCTCGGGTGCCATATGACCTTGGCTGTTATGTTGCCTAATATTAATCAGTATTTACAGGTCACACCACCAAGATGGAGGACATATGAATATTTACAAGAGATCTACTGTAAGAAACACAAGTGATGTGATGCAGTACTTGGTGTGGGGTTCAGGAATAGGGGGACAGGCTTGGGGGGGGTTTAAGGGGGTGCGGGAGTAGGGGACAGGCTTAAGAGGGGGGGTTAGTTGGGTTTAGGAAAGACTCCCCTATTCCTGCACCCCTCTAACCCCCCCCCAAGCCTGTTCCTCTACTCCCGCACCCCCCAAAACCCCCCCCAAGCCTGTCTCCCTATTCCCGCACCCCCTAACCCCCCCCCAAGCCTGTTCCTCTACTCCCGCACCCCCCAAACCCCCCCCAGCACCCCAGACCAACACCCTACACCCAACACCCCAGGCCAACACCACCACACAAGGCACCAAGGCTCGGCTATAAGGCCAAGCAGGGTATATATATATATATATATATATATATATATATATATATATATATATATATATATATATATGTCTGTCAAGTGAGTATATTATATATATATTTTGTATTTTAATGTTTTTTTTTTCCAGTATAAGTACTGTACTGTCGGCCACAATAATTCATACACACACTGTTGTGGTTTTCAAGGATTTACAACATGTAGAAAATGTCACACTATGTAATTGTAATACAATATTATTATTATTATTTTTGTCAGGTTTGTTATTTTGAAATGTCAGTATATACAGTAATTGTAATACAACATTATTATTATTATTATTATTAGGTTTGTTATTTTGAAATGTCAGAATATACAGTAATTGTAATACAACATTATTATTATTATTATTAGGTTTGTTATTTTGAAATGTCAGAATATACAGTAATTGTAATACAACATTATTATTAATATTAGGTTTGTCATTTTAAAATGTCAGAATATACAGTAATTGTAATACAACATTATTATTATTATTAGTTTTGTTATTTTGAAATGTCACTTTGTACAGTAATTGTAATACAACATTATTATTATTATTAGTTTTGTTATTTTGAAATGTCAGTTTGTACAGTAATTGTAATACAACATTATTATTATTATTAGTTTTGTTATTTTGAAATGTCAGTTTGTACAGTAATTGTTGTTGTTGTTGAAGTTCCTCAAGGTGTCTGGCCGAGCAGCCCCGAGCTCCTGAGGAAGGTCATGGCCCTCAGAGAGTGTATGTTGTGTTGTTGGCAAGTGTGGTTGTGTGCGTTGCAGTCTTCAATAATGTGTTTAATAGAATGAGGTGTTGTGTTGCATCCTGGACAGGTATCTACAATGGTTCCATCCAGCCTCTTATATGTCTCCCAAGGAAGGAAGCTATGGGGGCCAAACCATCACAACATCTCCCCGCCCTATTTTGGGGCACGAGAACCTGGGAACGGCTTCGGTCACCCAGGCAATACCATCCTGACATAGTTTGGAAGAGTGTGTGGTGAGTGGGTAGTGGGTGTGTAGTAGATGGGTGGTGAGTGTAGTGGGTGTGTAGTGAGTGGGTAGTGGGTGTGTAGTAGATGGGTGGTGAGTGGGTAGTGGATGAGTGGTGAGTGTAGTGTGTAGTGTAGTGAGTGGGTAGTCCTTCAATTTACCACCAAGAGAATCTCATCTTAGTCTATATAATTATAATTGGACTCTGTATATTATTTACCACAACACTATAGTCAAACCAGAATATACTGAGCCTTCGGGTAGGGTCGAGGATTAAGAGCAGTGTTGCCAAATCATCACCAAAACATACCCACATGGTATCCAACATTCTCTGTGATAAATTTAACGGGGTTGCCTTCGCTGTACCAGCAACTGACTGAGAGGGATCTAATAGGGGTCCTCTATTGGCCTTCTCATGGAGGAAATATCTATTTACATTATAAATAATTTCCTTGGCTTGGCTGTGGAGAACACCGACGCACTTGGGAGATGTGTGGTCCATAGTGGTTGGTGTGAGTATGACCAGGTGACTGATATGTATGAGTACACACATCCTTGACCCGCCATTAACCCTTTGTCACAGGAGATGTGGCAACATGTACACAATAGCATGTCACATGTTGTATAGAGTTGTTGTAAATATACTTACAATGAACCTAACTTGTCATTATAAATACTTCTTTTTAACATTGTATTATATATTGAATACTTACAGCTACTACAAATTGGCTTATGCATTAAAATTTTAACGATATGGGTTTGTTTTGGTGATGATTTGGCAATGCCGCTCTTAATCCGGACCCCACCCTAGGGCTCAGTATATTCTGGTTTGACTATAGTAATATTGATGTGATTGGTTTGTTTCCTGACATAGTTTGGAGGAGTGGGTAGTGTAGTGAGTGGGTGGTGAGTGGGTAGTGTAGTGAGTGGTGAGTGGGTAGTGTAGTGAGTGGTGAGTGGGTAGTGTAGTGAGTGGTGAGTGGGTAGTGTAGTGAGTGGGTGGTCCTCCAATTTCCCACCAAGAGAATATCATCTTAAGGGGTAAGTTTTGTGTTGGTAAATCTGAAGCAACTGAATCCTCCAAACTATTCCAAGCAACAACAGAACACCTTTATATTTGCTATTCTGGTCCTGTTTCCTGGCATACTCTGGAGGAATCAAGGCACTCCAATGTACCAAAAAAGAATTATCACCTTAATGTTTATAATAAATAAATGGGTGAATTTCATTGGACTGTGTATATTATTTATTTACCACTATAGAAAGGAATCATCATTATTATATGCCTTTGTACTAAGTAAACTGGTTGGTTGTATTGTGTACTGGGGGTTTTGGGTTTGATGTTCCTTGGCATGTGTGGGTGTGTTTTGGTCTGTGTGTGTGGGTGTGTTTTGGTCTGTGTCTTCCTCTGGTCTCTAAATTGTGTGTGTGGGTGTGTTTTGGTCTGTGTGTGGGTATGTTTTGGTCTGTGTCGTCCTCTGGTCTCTAAATTGTGTGTGTGGGTGTGTGTGTTTTGGCATGTGGGTGTGGGTGTGTGTGTTTTGGCGTGTGGGTGTGTGTGTTTTGGCATGTGGGTGTGGGTGTGTTTTGGCATGTGTGTGTGTGTTTTGGCATGTGTGTGTGTTTTATCATGTGTGGGTGTGTGTGTGTGTTTTGGCATGTGTGTGTGGGTGTGTGTTTTGGCATGTAGGTGTGGGTGTGTGTTTTGGCATGTGTGTGTGGGTGTGTGTGTTTTGGTATGTGGGTGTGGGTGTGTGTGTTTTGGCATGTGTGTGTGGGTGTGTGTTTTGGCATGTGTGTGTGGGTGTGTGTGTTTTGGCATGTGTGTGTGTTTTATCATGTGTGGGTGTGTGTGTGTGTTTTGGCATGTGTGTGTGGGTGTGTGTTTTGGCATGTAGGTGTGCGTGTGTGTTTTGGCATGTGTGTGTGGGTGTGTGTGTTTTGGTATGTGGGTGTGGGTGTGTGTGTTTTGGCATGTGGGTGTGGGTGTGTGTGTTTTGGCATGTGGGTGTGGGTGTGTGTGTTTTGGCATGTGGGTGTGGGTGTGTGTGTTTTGGCGTGTGGGTGTGTGTGTGTGTGTTTTGGCATGTGGGTGTGGGTGTGTGTGTTTTGGCATGTGGGTGTGGGTGTGTGTGTTTTGGCATGTGTGTGTTTTGGCATGTGGGTGTGGGTGTGTATGTTTTGGCATGTGTGTGTGTGTGTTTTTTTTTTTGGTGTGGGTGTGTGTGTGTTTTGGCATGTGTGTGTGTATGTTTTGGCATGTGTGTGTGTGTGTGTGTTTTGGCATGTGTGGGTGTGTGTGTTTTACCATGTGTGGGTGTGGGTTTTGGCATGTGTGTGTGTGGGTGTTTTACCACATAGTGTAGTGGATGGTGTGGGTTTGTATGCCTCTCGTGTCAAGATGTTGCTGGCCAAAGGTAAGTAAGTATATATATATATATATATATATATATATACTGCTTTACACACACAGGGTCCATTCCACAGTGGTTGGTATTGGTTTGTAAGCACGCAAACGAAAGAGTATTAGCCGTGTTAATGACTCCTGGGTGAATTATTTAATGAATTTGGTGAGTATCCGTGTTCGCAAAATCTATACAACAGTTAGATGATAATGATCACTGAATAGTTTACTCACCAAATTCATTAAATAATTCACCCAGAAGTCATTAACACGGCTAACATTCTTTCGTTTGCGTGCTTACAAACCACAACGAATGGCTCTGAGTAATTACTGCATGGTAAAATTAGTTGGGAAAGAGAATGAAACTATTTCAAAGATTATCCCATGGTTGGTTTTATGGATATAAGCCAAGCGTTATTGTCCTTCCAACCACCACCACCACCACCACCCAGCAGTAAGTGGTGTTGACAACGTAGCCAGTAGTCTGTACAGGTTGTACATACATATACATTACATACACCAGGCTGCACATACATACATATATATACCAGGCTGCACATACATAAATACATATACAGTACATATACATAGGCTATACCAGACTACACACTTCACCAAAATGTCAATACTGCGAATATATAGCCACTTTTGGCGAATTTTATGCGACTGGGCTATAGCCAGCAGTGTGACAATGGGATAGCCATACTCAATCAGTGTTGCAAATGTTTGGCGTGATGGCTGACAGTGTTGCAAATATGTCCTGGCGTTCCATTTGATGCACCTTTTCTGCCTGGCAACACTGTCCGCCATCAACCACCCAGAGCCAGGACTGACACACCGTGACACCACTCTCTGGCCAAAAGTTGCATCTTTTCTTCACATGATATCTTTGTACCCAGGAGTCATAGAGAGCTGGGGTTGATCTCATTCGAAAGAAGAAGAGTTGCTGCGTAGAATGAAACTAAATTTAAGTTTCTAGGCATTGTAGTTTAGGCGTAGGAAATAAATGAAATAGAGCAATTTTTGGAGAAATAACTTGGACCTGGCCGGAGTATGTGTGTGTCTGTGTACGGTAGAGGGGGTGCGGGAGTAGAGGGCCAGGCTGGGGGGGTGTTTAGGGGGGTGCGGGAGTAGAGGGACAGGCTGGGGGGGGGTTAGGGGTGTGCGTGAATAGGGGACAGGCTTTCTACCCACCCCAAGCCTGTCCCCCTATTCCCGCACCCCCCTAAACCCCTCCAAGCCTGTCCCCTACTCCCGCACCCCCCTAAACCCCCCCTCAAGCCTGTCTTCCTACTCCTGCACCCCCCTAACCCCCCCAAGCCAGTCCCCTACTCCCGCACCCCCCTAGTCCCCCCCCCAATCCTGTCCCCTACTCCCGCACCCCCTTAACTGTGAACTGCAATGATGCCAACTCAAATTTTTGTAATCCGCTAGACTAGTCAAGAAAATCCGCTAAATTAATTATAGGAAAGCTTAAAATTTTCCGCTAGATTGGCCTTTCAAATCCTCTTGTAAAATCTTCTTGTTAAATCCGCTTCTAAAATCTTCTTGTAAAATCTTCTTGTTAAATCCGCTTCTAAAATCCGCTTGTAAAATCTTCTTGTAAAATCCTCTTGAAAATTTCAATATTTTTCCCGCTAGATAATTTTCAAATCCGCTAGATCTAGCTGAAAATTGGTCAAATTGGCATTACTGTTTGCCGGAGCCAACGAATAGAGAGAGAGAGAGAGAGAGAGAGAGAGAGAATGAGTGTCCGTGTGTGTGAGAGAGAGAGAGAGAGAGAGAGAGAGAGAGAGAGAGAGAGTGTGTGTCTGACTCTCAAGTACCCCGTTATAAATTGCCCCTGTCTCCCTTTTCCTTCGTCCTGTGGTCAATTTAAGGCTTGCTTCGTCCTCCAATTCCTTTTTCCTTCATCCTGTGGTCAATTTCAGGCTTCCTCCGTCCTCCAACTTAATTTTAAAAGGTGTAAAACATTATAACGAGGCTGGAGTCGGCGGTTGACTGAACAGAAAACGAAGGATTTAAATATATTAAGTTTTAAAATAGTCCATCATTAAAAATATATTAAATTTTAAAATAGTCGATCCTTAAAAGTCATAGAAAATGGGAAGGTTTTTGATTAGAGAATGGGAAGGCGTTAGAAATGTTAGAAAAAAAGAATAAATCTCACGGTCCGATTCTGCTAACTAGATTGACGTGGGTTTAAATATTGACACTAAAACATTACGAATTCGTTATTTTTTTACTATAGCAGCTTTGCGTAAAAATATACCTACGTTATCAAATTAAAATGATTTGCGTACAAATAGTATTTAGTGAATAATTTAAATAAATGTATATACGAAGGTCAGTAGGAGATGATTCTGACGAAACCTTCCTAACTTATCATATTATTACCAACTCAAAATCAAAATTTATTAGTACGTGATGTGGCTAATTAGAACGGTAAATATCTCAATAAATAACCAATTAACAGCAGCTCTTAGTATCTGAGAAATTATATTTTAGTAAATAGTCGTTAATTTAAGACTATCTCGACGAATTAACATAGTAGTTTTTATATTAAAAGGGAAAAACTGATGTTAGATAATAGGGTTCATTGCCAACGGGATCTGGCAACCTTGTAGATTCGTTACGCAAAGTTACGCTAGGTATGGCGCCATTAACGCGGTCGGACACAGGTGAGTGCCTGACAATTATCGACTCGTTACACATTAATTACAGCCTTAGGTAAGTTGATTGTAATTTTTATGAGTAGATAATAGATTAATTTAGCCACGTGACCCACCGTGGAGAGTGATAGATAAGAAATAGAGGAGAAAAATAATATATAAAAACAGCATTTGCCCGCTCTTTTTAAATATGGCGGTGGTGTCTGGTATCATTCATTAATATCTTTATAATTTAAATATTAGAAGCTTAGGTAAGTCCATGTGGCTATGAGATATAGTTTATATATTTATCTATCGGTATATTACACTGTGGGAAGCGAGGGAATAATGATATAGATGATAAATTCGATAAATAATAAAATAAATGTCGTCATTTGATTGCCAGTCGAAAAACGTTGAAGAGTTGCCATGCGTACGATAATTCAGTGTTGTATTGGTAGTAGTAATAGTAATATCGGTGGATAGTGGTAATAGTGGTAGTAGTAGTAGTAGTAGTAGTAGTAGTAGTAGTAGTGGTAAAAGTAATAGTAGTAATATTGGTGGTGGTAGTAGTGGTAATATTGGTGCTGATAGTAGTAGTAATAATATTGGTAGTAGTAGTAGTGGTTATGGTAGTAGTAGTAGTAGTAGTAATATTGGTGGTGGTAGTAGTAGTAGTAATATTGGTAATAGTAATAGTAGTAATAGTAGTACAATAATATTAGTAATAGTAGTAAAATAATAGTACCATAATTGATTAATACAGCGTACCATAATCTGAAAAATCGATAATTTAGTCAGTCGTATACGTACGATACTTTGTGCAGGTCGGCAATTCACTATATTATTTTATTTATTTATTATTATTTTATTTATTTATTATGAGTTAAGTAGAAATAAATAAGAGTATAAAATTAAAAATATAATTATTATACTAATTTTAATTAAAATAATATATCCCAAAAAGAATTAACAATCTTGGATGTTATATATCACGGTCTAGTTATATATATAATGATAATTTAGAACTTACGTACTCGTTTGACCTTAGAAAAAAAAATGTAATTATTATACTGATTTTAATTAAAATAATATATTTAAAACAATAATTAATTATCTTGGATGTTATATATTTACTTTGGGCATGTCGGCTTTGCAACCCTGCCTGTCTCGACCATTACCAGTGTTTTCATTCTTAAGGTAATTACTTCAGAGTATCGTAATTTTGGGCTATTTAAGGTAATATTTTGACTATCTAAGGAAAATCGGCATTCAACCACAGAGCTACAAACCCATTATATCTGGGGAAATCTAAGGTAAACTTTTGATAATTTAAGGAAATCTATGGTAAACTTTTTGATAATCTAAGGTATTGTATTTAGTATTTACTATAGAGACTCAGAGGTAAGTTGAAGTCGTCTGTTCATATGCTATTCAAGAAGTTCGTGGTGTATACTATGCATGGTACCGATACGATGGGTCCATGGACAAACAACAGAGCCGTCGTACAGTACCACACCATCGTATACACCACGGATGTTCTTGAATACCACCATAATAGTTTCTGATTACATAGATCAATTTGTGAGTGTGTTAATGGCGGCGGCGGCTGGCTCACCGTCCCAGCCGCCAATGGCTGTGTGGCGGCCAAAATACACAGGCAGTGGTGTCATTCAAATAACCTCTTAATAATGTATTGTTACAGAATGTATGTAAGTGGCGGCTTGATTCATCTACACACAGCCGCCAATGGAGTGTGTCAGCCGCCACACAGCCGCCAGTACCTACACACAGCCGCCAATGTAGTGTGTCAGCCGCCACACAGCCGCCAGTACCTACACACAGCCGCCAATGTAGTGTGTCAGCCCGGCTCAGCCGCCAAACAGCCGCCAATGGAGTGTGTCACGGTAATTAATTAATAAATTAAAGTGAGATTATTATGTTGGTAAATTGAAGGCTTCCGATTCCTCCAAACTATTCCACAAAACAAACTCCTTCCATATAGGTGTGTGTGTGTGTGTGTGTTTGGAGGCTTCTGATTCCTCCAAACTGTTCCACAAAACAAACTCCTTCCATATAGGTGTGTGTGTGTGTGTGTTTGGAGGCTTCTGATTCCTCCAAACTGTTCCACAAAACAAACTCCTTCCATATAGGTGTGTGTGTTGGAGGGAGAGAGTGTGTGTGTGTGTTAGAGAGAGAGGGAGAATGTGTGTGTGTGTGTGTGTGTTTGGAGGCTTCTGATTCCTCCTGACTATGCCACAAAACAAGCTCCTTCCATATAGGTGTGTGTGTGTGTGTGTGTTTGGTGGCAATGTTTGAAGCACTCACTAACCTCCAATTTTCTTACTACATCACACACAGGGTCCATTAAGGTGGTAATTCTTTCTTGGTACATTGGAGTGCCTTGATTCCTCCAAAGTATGCCAGGAAACAACAGGACCAGAAGAACAAAAATAATAGTGTTGTGTTGCTTGGAATAGTTTGGAGGAATTATCGGTATTTATTGAAAGAATTACTGTTTTGTAGTAGTGTTGCCAGATCCGGCTAGGTCCCAGTATTTTGCCCCGGTCATTTCCTGTACTTTACCACCGTTATATCCCGGTAGTCTGCCCAGGTTAGGTCCCGGTAGTCGGATGCGGTCTAGGTTAGGTTAGGTAAGGTCAGGCAAATTTCAAAATGCCCCATTTGAATATCTTGGAAATTTGTGGAGGAAATGCTATAGAATAAAATAGTCTTAGAATGGTCTAAATAAGTGGGTAATGAAGGTAGAAAAATCGTACACAATAACGGTATATAATTCTTTCCATATTTACTGAATGAATTGTACAGAGAATTGGTATAAGGTGTGTGAAGCTGATTTATATTATATATATATATATATATATATATATATTGATTGATTGATATAAATTATAAATCCCTCAACATGTATAAGGCATATCAAAATGATAACATACATAGGTAGAATGAATTAAGGGGGTGCGGGAGTAGGGGACAGTCTTGGGGGGTGCGGGAATAGGGGGACAGGCTTGGGGTGGGGTAGAAAGCCTGTCCCCTATTCCTGCATCCCCCTAACCCTCCCCCAAGCCTGTCCACCTATTCCCGCACCCCCCTAAGCCTGTAACCTATTCCCACACACCCAAGCCTGTCCCCCTACTCCTGTACCCCCTTAACCCCCCTCCCAAGCCTGTCCCCCTACTCCTGTACCCCCTTAACCCCCCTCCCAAGCCTGTCCCCCTACTCCCGCACCCCCTTAACCCCCCTCCCAAGCCTGTCCCCCTACTCCCGCACCCCCTTAATTAAATGTGTTTTTCAGATGGAGGGAGACGAGGGTGGGGGGGTCAATTTGAAGCCTGGTACAACAAAGTGGATTGAAGCTGGTCGTGCTGTTGGTGTCATTGGATACATCAGTATATATGGATGTAGGTGTGTAAGTAGGTAGGGTTACACAGAGAAGGTGTAGTCAGACAGCCTATATATGGATGTAGGTGTGTAAGTAGGTAGGGTTACACAGAGAAGGTGTAGTCAGACAGTCTATTTTTCACCTCACTGAAGGCTGACTCTGCTGCAGGGTTCCATGTGAGTTTTTTCTTCTGGGAGGCCTTCAGGTACAGTCAGCAGCATATGTTATTCACGTCCATCTCGTGTACTTAATATTGCTAATTAGTCCAAGTAGTTGCATTCTGTACCAGTTTTTATTCCAATAACATACGTAATTTACCATATGAGAACTATATCTGTCATCTCTCTATTAAAATTGTATTACAACAACATTACTATAGGTAATACATACACAGGTGGAAATGACGGGAACTTATACTGCCGACTGTACCCCTGGTCGGAACCAAGAGTGTACAGTCGGCAGTATAAGTTCCCGTCATTTCCACCTGTGTATGTATTAACTATAGTAATGTTGTTGTAATACAATTTTAATACAGAGATACCAGACATAGTTCTCATATGGTAAATTATGTATGTTGTTGGAATAAAAACTGGTACAGAATGATATTATCTGGTTATATTAACATTATTAAATACATGAGTTGGACTTGAATTTCTGCTGGTGGCTGTACATTAAGTGAGAAAGGTGGGACATAAGGTGATTGTGAGGTGGTGGTATGTAATGAGCAAGTAGTGGGTGTGAGGGAATGACAGCATTAAGGTGGTAATTCACTTTTGTTACATTGGAGTGCCTTGATTCCTCCAAAGTATGTCAGGAAACAGGACCAGAAGAACAAAAATAATAATAATAACAATAACAATAATAAAAACAATAATAATAATAATAATAATAACAATAAAAACAACAATAACAATAATAATAATGCCAGGAAACAGGACCAGAAGTGCAAAAATTAATTGTGTTCTGTTGTTGCTTGGAATAGTTTGGAGGATTCAGTTGCTCCAGAATTACCAACACCGAATTTCCTCCTTAATTAAGTGATGGGGGGGGAAGATATTGTTTGTAAGGCTAGAGTGTTGTCTATGGTGTAATACAGTGGTAACTATAGGAAAGGTAGGAGTATGAAGGTGTAGTAATAATATAACAGTGGTGGTGGTGAGTATTATGGGCGAGTGTAGGTGTAGGTGTTTGTGTGTGTGTGTGTGTGTAAGATACACGAATATGTGCCGCAGGAATTTATAAAAAAAAAAAAAAAAAACGTACAAAAGTGTATGGAAGAATATGGGGAGAAGTAGCACTTGGTGGTCTGTTGCTGGGAATAGTTTACATGGAGGAATCATTTGCTGGGAATAGTTTACATGGAGGAATCATTTGCTGGGAATAGTTTACATGGAGGAATCATTTGCTTGGAATAGTTTACATGGAGGAATCATTTGCTTGGGATAGTTTACATGGAGGAATCATTTGCTTAGAATAGTTTGCATGGAGGAATCATTTGCTGGGAATAGTTTACATGGAGGAATCATTTGCTGGGAATAGTTTACATGGAGGAATCATTTGCTGGGAATAGTTTACATGGAGGAATCATTTGCTGGGAATAGTTTGCATGGAGGAATCATTTGCTTGGAATAGTTTGCATGGAGGAATCATTTGCTTGGAATAGTTTACATGGAGGAATCATTTGCTTGGAATAGTTTGCATGGATCAAGAATATACTAATGACCAGACAGACCACTTTGAAAACCCGACCATAATCATAATCTTCTTTGGATGACTGTACACTTGGCTTATGTTGTTGTTGTTGTTGTTGAATACTAAACATAGAGTATGAAGAATTGCCAAACAAAGCCTCCATTGACTCCTGATGTTGCAAGGATGTGTGTTCTGTTTGTATGATATGTTTTGTTAGTACACTCGCGGTCAGAAATTGTGTCTTGATCCCTTGGCACGATGAATCGCAACTAGCCAAGCTTTGATGATTCCAACAAATGTGTGTTGTAGGGAGACGCACAGTTATTCAAACCTTATAAAAAAAATTTTATATAAAAAAATTTTTATATAAAAAAAATTTTATATAAAAAAAATTTTATATAAAAAAATTTTTATATAAAAAAATGTTTATATAAAAAAAATTTTATATAAAAAAATTTTTATATAAAAATTTGTTTATATAAAAATAAATTTTATATAAAAAATTTATATAAAAAAATTTTTATATAAAAAATTTTTATATAAAAAATTTTTTATATAAAAACATTTTTATATAAAAAAAATTGTATATAAAAAATTGTTTATATAAAAAAAATTTTATATAAAAAAATTTTTATATAAAAAAATTTTTATATAAAAAAATTTTTATATAAAAAAAATTTTATATAAAAAAAATTTTATATAAAAAAAATTTTATATAAAAAAAATTTTATATAAAAAAATTTTATATAAAAAATTTTTTATATAAAAAAAATTTTATATAAAAAAATTTTTATATAAAAAAAATTATATAAAAAAAAATTTATATAAAAATAATTTTATATTATAATTAAAAAAAAAATTTATATACTTTTTTTATATAATTTTTTTTTATATAAATTTTTTTATATAAAATTTTTTTTATATAAAAATTTTTTTATATAAAAATTTTTTTATATAAAAAAATTTTATATAAAAAATTTTTATATAAAAAAAATTTTATATAAAAAAAATTTTATATAAAAATTTTTTATAAAAAAAATTTTATATAAAAAAAATTATATAAAAAAAAATTTTTATATAAAAAAAATTTATATAAAAAAAAATTTATATAAAAAAAAATTTATATAAAAAAAAATTTATATAAAAAATTTTTTATATAAAAAAAATTTTATATAAAAAAAATTTATATACAAAAATTTTTTATATAAAAAAAAATTTATATAAAAAAAAATTTATATAAAAAAAAATTTATATACAACAAAATTTATATAAATTTTTTTTTATGTAAAACAATTTTATGTAAAAAAAATTTTATATATAATAATTTTATATAAAAATAATTTTATATTTTATAATAAAAAAAAAAATTTATATAAACTTTTTTTTATATAATTTTTTTTTATATAAATTTTTTTATATAAAATTTTTTTTATATAAATTTTTTTTATATAAAAAATTTTTATATAAAAAATTTTTATATAAAAAAAATTTTATATAAAAATTTTATATAAAAAATTTTTATATAAAAAAAATTTTATATAAAAAAAATTTTATATAAAAAAAATTTATATAAAAAAAAATTTATATAAAAAAAATTTATATAAAAAATATTTTATATAAAAAATTTTTTATATAAAACAAATTTATATAAAATTTTTTTTATATAAAAAAAAATTTATATAAAAAAAAATTTATATAAAAAAAAATTTATATAAAAAAAATTTATATAAAAAAAATTTTATATAAAAAAAATTTATATAAAAAAAATTATATATAAAAATTTTATATAAAAATTTTATATAAAAAAAAATTATATAAAAAAAATTTTATATAAAGAAATTTTTATTTAAAAAAAAATTTATATAAAAAAATTTTTATATACAAAAAATTTTATATAAATTTTTTTTTTATATAAAAAAAATATTTATATAAAAAATTTTATATAAAAAAAATTTTATATAAAAAATTTTTATATAAAAATTTTTTATATAAAAAATTTTTATATATAAAAAATTTTATATAAAAAATTTTATATAAAAAATGTTTATAAAAAATTTTTATATAAAAAAATTTTATATAAAAAAAATGTATATATAAAAACATTTATATAAAAAAAAATTTATATAAAAAATTTTTACATAAAAATATTTTTACATAAAAAATTTTTTATATAAAATTTTTTTTATATACAAATATTTTTACATAAAAAATTTTTTATATAAATTTTTTTTTATATAAAACAAATTTGATATAAAAAAACTTTATATAAAAAAAAAAAATTATATAAAAAAAATTTATATGAAAAATTTTTTATATAAAAAAATTTATATAAAAAAAAGTTTATATAAATTTTTTTTTTATAGTAACAATAATACTTAACCGAATTAATGCCAGTCTGATACAATTAGTCCAGTTACAGAAGGGAGAGAAATGGGCCTTACACAGAACAATTAAATTTGAGAAATGCTGGAAGAATGACATTGAGCACCGGCTTTTCTCGCTATATATACTCTTTGAGAAACCTACGTCAAAACCACAACACTCAAGGATTGGCTATCTTGTAAACTTGGAATGATCCTTGACTGGTACAGACGGCCCAATATGTTTTAAAGAGGGAATCTGGACCTTCATAACACACTGTACACTCAAAAACCGACCAGGTCTTGGTCTCTCCTCGCATCCTTTTCGGGGTCGAACCAGGCAACGAGCAGTTGTGGTGTGATGTAGGTCTTCCAGTCCAGTAACATATAAAAAAAAAAATTATATACAATTTTTTTTTTATATAATAAATTGTTTTTATATAAACAAAATTTTTGTCCTGATCCCTTGGCACGATGAATTGCAACCAGCCAAGCTTTGATTATTTGAACAAATGTGTGTTGTAGGCAGACGCACAGTTATTGTTCAAAGCTAGGCTGTTTGCGATTCATCTTGCCAGGGGATCGGGACACAATTTCTGACCGCGAGTGTACATATTGAAGTTTTCATGACAAGGGTACGGGACTTATATTGACACCATTAAAACACTATCATTTTTTTTTTTTTTTAATTCATATTTGTAATTTTTTTTTTCCTTTTTATAATAGACTCCCCAGGCCATTGTTTTTATATATATTTTTTTTTATTTATTTATTTTTTTTCATAACATCTTGTGTCATATTGTATGTATTATAAGTTTGGTTAGTATTGAAGCTTATTGTGACAGAGATACTGTACTGTACTTACACTGTCAACATTATATTATCATTACTAACACAACATTGACCATTCCTATATATTATTAATTATTATTGACTCCTATGTACAGTCACAATCAAATATCCACCAACACTTTCCTTCCATCGAACAAATAAATCAGTATCATATCAATATATAATCATACAACAACACCTTATGTCAACTCAACCCCCGCAATTATTATTATTATGAGGTGGTGCAAAATTATACACGTGTTGTTCTTTATTACCAAGATATTTATTATTGTTATTATTATTATGAGGTGGTGCAAAATCATACACGTGTTGTTCTTTATTACCAAGATATTTATTATTATTATTATTATTATTATTATTATTATAAGGTGGTGCAAAATCATACACGTGTTGTTCTTTATTACCAAGATATTTATTATTATTATTATTATTATAAGGTGGTGCAAAATCATACACGTTTTGTTCTTTATTACCAAGATATTTACTACGATGGAAGGATATTGTCGGTGGATATTTGATTGTGGCTGTACAGTATTCATTCTTTCCTTTGTTTGTGTGTGTCCATAATATCTCTGGTTCTTTCTCAAACTATTCCTTTGTATTGTGTATTTTCTCCCTCACTTTGTACATTTTCTCAGCCACAACTGACCCTCCACTGATATCCTTGCAGGCAGCCACCATACCCCAGGGTGTGGTGGTGGAGAGGGAAACAGAGGAGGTGACGGAAACAGAGGAGGTGACACAAACAGAGGAGGTGACAGAAGCAGAGGAGGTGACGGAAACAGAGGAGGTGACACAAACAGAGGTGGTGACAGAAGCAGAGGAGGTGACACAAACAGAGGAGGTGACACAAACAGAGGAGGTGACACAAACAGAGGAGGTGACGGAAGCAGAGGAGGTGACGGAAACAGAGGAGGTGACACAAACAGAGGAGGTGACACAAACAGAGGAGGTGACGGAAGCAGAGGAGGTGACACAAACAGAGGAGGTGACACAAACAGAGGAGGTGACAGAAGCAGAGGAGGTGACACAAACAGAGGAGGTGACGGAAACAGAGGAGGTGACACAAACAGAGGAGGTGACACAAACAGAGGAGGTGACGGAAGCAGAGGAGGTGACGGAAGCAGAGGAGGTGACACAAACAGAGGAGGTGACCGGTGACCAGTTCTCCAGACCACGTCACCTTCATCAAGGGAATGTGTAGGGAGGAGGCCAAGTGGTGGATGGATGTGTTAGGGGTCTTCCCACACACACACACACAAGGTACACACACTACAGTACTATTTTATTTCTGTATACACACAACTTACTCAAACTACACTATTGTCTTTCTGTACACACTCATAAGGTACAGTCACCAGCACTAATAAATATCCAGGTGTGCTTCGAATACCTATAGAGACAGTAAATACACCTCGGTCTCGTATAGAACGTCCAATAGGTCGATAGAAGACGTCGTTCTATGTGAAATCGTTCTATATGATACATGTAACCTATGGGGAAAATCACATTTGGTCGATCAATCACCAAAATTGTCCCTGAAATTAACATAAAATACTTTTCAAGGTTTTTCTTGCCTTAATCCTACTGTAC
Organism: Petrolisthes cinctipes; assembly: GCA_033782935.1. Classification (NCBI taxonomy): domain Eukaryota; kingdom Metazoa; phylum Arthropoda; class Malacostraca; order Decapoda; family Porcellanidae; genus Petrolisthes; species Petrolisthes cinctipes. Next base: position 44,995 of record JAWQEG010002186.1, on the reverse strand, counting down.
AGGGATGTATGTAAAATGTATATTACAATTTGTATTAAGGTTTTGGCAGGTGACTCATGTGACTGAGGCGAGTCGGCGGAGGTGGTAGGGGGGAGATAGCGCGTGATCATCGTTTGTTTTCTTTTATTAACCATACGCTGGTGTTTCCTTCTCCTTTCTCTTTCCGAGAAATAACTTCCTTCTTTATATCGAAGGAAATGGCCTTCCATTTTGTAAATGCACCACCTGACATGACTGAGTGTTGAAGCTGGTGGTTAACTCGTAATCACTAAAAACGAGCGAGTCAAACACGAAATTTCCCTAACTTCAACTTTAGAATTTCCCTTTATGCCTCAATAATTTCCTGTTTACTCTTGAACATTGACGGTCTTTTTGGTATTTCTTCTGGTAAGACTTTCCCTGTTTACTTTTGAACAATCTTTATATAATTTCCCCGTGTGGATTTCAAAATTCCCTAAAACAGAGAAATTTCCTTGCACCTGGCAACACTGGGTAGTGGGAAGGAGCGGGAGGCATGGCGGGAACACATTCACCCACACTGTACAGACGCCAGTGACATCATTTTCTGACACGTTTATTATGATTTCGCCCGTTTTGTATAAGAACTCCTCGGATTTGCTTCAAACTATACAGTGATTATTATTATTATTATTATTATTATTATCATTATTATTATTATTATTATTATTATTATTATTATTATTATTATCATTATTATTATCATCTAACTGTTGGATAGATTTTGTGAATGTGGATACTCACCTTTTGGAAAATAATGAAGCCTTACAAGTGTGGTTGGTTGAGATGCTAACAAACCAATACCAGTGTGGAATTGACCCTAAAAGATTTGCCTAGCCCTCCAATTTACCATCAAAATAAGTTGTATTTTATTATAAGAGAGTTGTAGAGTTGAGTTGTAATAGAGACATTATTATTATTATTATTACTTATATTATTATTATTATTATTATTACTTTTATTATTATTATTATTATTATTACTTTTATTATTATTATTATTATTATTACTTTTATTATTATTATTATTATTATTACTTTTATTATTATTATTATTATTATTACTTTTATTATTATTATTATTATTATTACTTTTATTATTATTATTATTGTTATTATTAATTTCTTCACATATCTTTGCTCATCCATAAATTAAATAGGTTGTAATTTGTTGTTACAGAGTTGTGGAGTTGTAACAAGAGACTGAGGAACCTTCATTGTTTGTTTGTTGTCCACTGTGTTCTTCCTTCCATCAACAACAACAACAACATCAACTACTACTACTACTACAACATCAACTACTACTACTACTACTACTACAACATCAACTACTACTACTACTACTACTACTACTACAACTGTAAGTTTGTATGGAATTACATTGTTGTATTTCTCTCTCTCTCTCTCTCTCCTTCATTCATTCCTTTCTTCCATTCTCTCTCTCTTACCTTCATTCTTCCATTCTCTCTCTCTCATTCCTTCCTTTCTTCCTTCCATTCTCTCTCTCTCTCATTCATTCCTTCCATTCTCTCTCTCTCTCATTCATTCCTTCCATTCTCTCTCTCTCTCATTCATTCCTTCCATTCTCTCTCTCTCTCTCATTCATTCCTTCCATTCTCTCTCTCTCTCATTCATTCCTTCCATTCTCTCTCTCTCATTCATTCCTTTCTTCCTTCCATTCTCTCTCTCTCTCTCTCTCTCTCTCTCTCTCTCTCTCTCTCTCTCTCTCTCTCTCTCTCTCTCATTCCTTTCTTCCTTCCAATCTCTTTCTCTTCCCTTCATTCTTCCATTCTCTCTCTTCCCTTCATTCTTCCATTCTCTCTCTTCCCTTCATTCTTCCATTCTCTCTCTTCCCTTCATTCTTCCATTCTCTCTCTTCCCTTCATTCTTCCATTCTCTCTCTTCCCTTCATTCTTCCATTCTCTCTCTTCCCTTCATTCTTCCATTCTCTCTCTTCCCTTCATTCTTCCATTCTCTCTCTTCCCTTCATTCTTCCATTCTCTCTCTTCCCTTCATTCTTCCATCCATTCTCTCTTCCCTTCATTCTTCCATCCATTCTCTCTCTCTCTCTCTCATTCATTCCTTTCTTCCTTCCATTCTCTCTCTCTCATTCATTCATTCCTTTCTTCCTTCCATTCTCTCTCTCTCTCATTCATTCCTTTCTTCCTTCCAATCTCTCTCTCATTCATTCCTTTCTTTCTTCCTTCCATTCTCTCTCTCTCTCTCTCTCATTCATTCCTTTCTTCCTTCCATTCTCTCTCTCTCTCTCAGTTGGTCCAGATTTACTACCAACAAAATTCTGTCACCTTAAGTGAATTCTCTAACAGGTCACAACATCTCATCATGTCCTTATGTTCTCTATCTTTTGGTTCTGTCCCTTCTGATTCTTCTGCTATGTTGTACAGTTGTGGTCAATAATAATCATCCACATATGGGCATCTCAAACAATTAATGAGTCTATATATTTCCTGCATTAGGTTTGAAGTGAACTGATAATCCCTATCACTCAATATTTCTTGAGCAAAGCCCCACTGCTAAGAATGTCTAGTAAAGCTTCAGCCACTCTTTCAGTTTCTATTACTGATAAAGCTACTGTTTTGGTCCACATTGTGACATAATTAATTAATGTTACTTGTTACTTGTTACTTGTTACTTGTTGGATATTCTATGCCCCGCTCCACCAACAGATGGTGCTCCGCAGGGCCTCTCTCAATATTACTAAACACTATAATCACTTGTAATACTCATATCATCTGTGTCGTAACATTCAGCGAACAGATGTGTTTTCAGTCTTTTCTTAAAAATCGTGCAATTTTCACTGTTTCGGACATCTAATGGCAATCCATTAAAGAGCCTTGGTGCACACCTTTCAAACGCTCTGAAACCCATTGTCAGAATACTCCTTGGCTCATTTAACCTGTATTGATCATCACTATGCCTGAGTTCCATTGAGGTATTTACTTGAAAACCTCTTAAAAGATTCATCAAGTACTCCGGTTTTCCAAATTTTAATGCCCGGAATGTTAGAAGACATATCTTGTACACAATCCTCGCCTTTATTGGTAACCAATGTAAGTCAATGAGTGCTGGGGTTATCCTCTCACGAGATGGAAGACCTTTAATTAATCTTGCTGCTCTGTTCATTACGTTTTGCAATTTTCTTAACCGATAGTCTGGCAAACCATAATATAGGGAATTACAGTAATCCAGTCTGCTTATGACATAGTTATGAAGAAGCATCTTCACGGTATCCAGATCTAAATATTTTCTAACAAAAGCAATGTTCCTCAGGTGATAACCAGAAACTTTCACCACTTGATTAATTTGAGCTTCGAAAGAGAGATTTTCGTCTAGCAGCACTCCTAAGTCTTTCACTTTGTTTCTTACATCCAGCGTACTACCATGCACTCGTAAGCTTGAGATGTCCAATCTTCTAAGATTGGTCTTCTTTCCAACGATCAAACACTCAGTTTTACTTGGATTTAACTTGAGTTGTTTCAAATCCATCCAATCCTTAATATTGGACATAATAACACTCAAATTTACCTCTGCATTTATTTATAGATATATAAAACTGTGTATCATCAGCAAATAGTTTGAAGTTCGCACCATGTTTCTCTAGTATATGTGATAGTTTGATAGTGTAGATACAGAAGAGAATAGGACCCAATACACTCCCCTGAGGGACTCCTCTTTGCAGGGGTTTTTGAAAAGGATTTCCCAATCTGTACACAATATGTTCTATCTTTTAAATAACTTTCCAGATAGACCAGTGCATTCCCTTCAACACTTATAGACTTTAAATCATCTAGGAGTATACTATGCACTACTGTGTCAAATGCAGCACTCAAGTCAAGCATAATAAGAACACTACACTTTCCTTCATCCATTAACACCATTAGGTCATTTACTACAGTACATAGTGCAGTCTCAGTTGAGTATAGCTGCCTATATGCAGACTGACTATCAGGTATAGCCTTCACCTTATTCAAGTGATGCCATAACTGATCTAAAATCACATTTTCAATCACTTTCGATAAAAAGGTCAGATTTGATACTGGTCTATACGAACTTAAACTGAGGATCAAGGTTACCTTTTACAATAGGCTTGATAATAGCCAATTTCTCACTCTCCGGAAAAACATTGTTATCAAAACTTAGGTTGATAATTTGCAGGAACACATTAAAGATTTCGTCTACCTTTTTACTCGTTACAACATCCGATACAGGTAACGGATCATTATCGCAATGAATTAATTTCACTCGTTGTACAATTTCTTTCATCTTGGCCATACCGATGTTTTGAAAGCAAAGTAATTTGCTCTCAGACATTTGAGTATGTCTATGCATCACATTCAAACCACTTCCTGGAAAGCTTTCTACTATAGTTGCTATTTTATTGTCAAAAAATTCTAAGAATTTGTTTGCAAGTACTTCATCAGGATATCCTTCAGGCAACCTTGGCTTCTTTTTATTACCAGTTAAATTATTGAGTATGAGATATAGTTTATTCATATCTGACCTTGCCTCCTTGACTTTACTAGAGTAATATTGCCTCTTTCTCCATACTATGAGTCTGTTTTCTTCTCTCTTTGTGTGTTGATAATCTCTTCTAGCAATATCAGTGCGTAGTCTACGCCAAGCTCTTTCTTTTTTCTTCTTCTTTGCCTTAGCTCGTGATATCTCACCATTAAACCATGGTGCATGATCTTTCTCAATTATTTCTTTTGTGATTACAGGACACATTGCCTCATATTCCTCTTTAAAAACACGATTATACAAAATCGATACACATCGCACACACTTTCCCGTCTCCGTCATATCATGTTCACAGCTGTTTTGCATCTCTGTTTCCAAACTTCGTATCGCACTGTCAATAAGTGTCTCGGGATCGAAATATTTTTTAACTGAAACTGATCCATTTTCTTTGCGCCCTCTCTTTCTCAAAGGGAATTTCAAATCGAACTAACTTGTGAATTGGAGATATGCTACATACTTCATCCACATCAACATTTTGTAGGAGATCGTGCCGTGCATCACAAAAAACCAGATCCAGCATATATCCCGTACTGGACGTAGCCTTAGTCACTTTATTTACAAAGTCAAAACCATTCATCATCTCTATGAATTCAACAGCATGATGGTTATCAGTATCATCCACCCACAGATTGAAGTCACCCAATATGAATACACCTCGGTCTCGTATAGAACGTCCAATAGGTCGATAGAAGACGTCGTTCTATGTGAAATCGTTCTATGTGATACACGTAACCTATGGGGAAAATCACATTTGGTCGATCAATCACCAAAATTGTCCCTGAAATTAACATAAAATACTTTTCAAGGTTTTTCTTGCCTTAATCCTACTGTACAGGGATGTATGTAAAATGCATATTACAATTCGTATTAAGGTTTTGGCAGGTGACTCATGTGACTGAGACGAGTCGGCGGAGGTGGTAGGGGGGAGATAGTGCGTGATCATCGTTTGTTTTCTTTTATTAACCATATGCTGGTGTTTCCTTCTCCTTTCTCTTTCCGAGAAATAACTTCCTTGTTTATATCAAAGGAAATGGCCTTCCATTTTGTAAATGTACCACCTGACATGACTGAGTGTTGAAGCTGGTGGTTAACTCGTAATCACTAAAAACGAGCGAGTCAAACACGAAATTTCCCTAACTTCAACTTTAGAATTTCCCTTTATGCCTCAATAATTTCCTGTTTACTCTTGAACATTGACGGTCTTTTTGGTATTTCTTCTGGTAAGACTTTCCCTGTTTACTTTTGAACAATCTTTATATAATTTCCCCGTGTGGATTTCAAAATTCCCTAAAACAGAGAAATTTCCTTGCACCTGGCAACACTGGGTAGTGGGAAGGAGCGGGAGGCATGGCGGGAACACATTCACCCACACTGTACAGACGCCAGTGACATCATTTTCTGACACGTTTATTATGATTTCGCCCGTTTTGTATAAGAACTCCTCGGATTTGCTTCAAACTATACAGTGATTATTATTATTATTATTATTATTATTATCATTATTATTATTATTATTATTATTATTATTATTATTATTATTATCATTATTATTATCATCTAACTGTTGGATAGATTTTGTGAATGTGGATACTCACCTTTTGGAAAATAATGAAGCCTTACAAGTGTGGTTGGTTGAGATGCTAACAAACCAATACCAGTGTGGAATTGACCCTAAAAGATTTGCCTAGCCCTCCAATTTACCATCAAAATAAGTTGTATTTTATTATAAGAGAGTTGTAGAGTTGAGTTGTAATAGAGACATTATTATTATTATTATTACTTATATTATTATTATTATTACTTTTATTATTATTATTATTGTTATTATTAATTTCTTCACATATCTTTGCTCATCCATAAATTAAATAGGTTGTAATTTGTTGTTACAGAGTTGTGGAGTTGTAACAAGAGACTGAGGAACCTTCATTGTTTGTTTGTTGTCCACTGTGTTCTTCCTTCCATCAACAACAACAACAACATCAACTACTACTACTACTACTACTACTACAACATCAACTACTACTACTACTACTACAACATCAACTACTACTACTACTACTACAACTGTAAGTTTGTATGGAATTACATTGTTGTATTTCTCTCTCTCTCTCTCTCCTTCATTCATTCCTTCCTTCCATTCTCTCTCTCTTACCTTCATTCTTCCATTCTCTCTCTCTCATTCCTTCCTTTCTTCCTTCCATTCTCTCTCTCTCTCATTAAATTCCTTTCTTCCTTCCATTCTCTCTCTCTCATTCATTCCTTTCTTCCTTCCATTCTCTCTCTCTCTCTCTCATTCATTCCTTTCTTCCTTCCATTCTCTCTCTCTCTCTCTCATTCATTCCTTTCTTCCTTCCATTCTCTCTCTCTCTCTCTCATTCATTCCTTTCTTCCTTCCAATCTCTCTCTCTCTCATTCATTCCTTTCTTCCTTCCATTCTCTCTCTCTCTCTCTCTCATTCATTCCTTTCTTCCTTCCAATCTCTCTCTCTCTCATTCATTCCTTTCTTCCTTCCATTCTCTCTCTCATTCATTCCTTTCTTCCTTCCATTCTCTCTCTCTCTCTCTCTCATTCATTCCTTTCTTCCTTCCAATCTCTCTCTCTCTCATTCATTCCTTTCTTCCTTCCATTCTCTCTCTCTCTCTCAGTTGGTCCAGATTTACTACCAACAAAATTCTGTCACCTTAAGTGAATTCTCTAACAGGTCACAACATCTCATCATGTCCTTATGTTCTCTATCTTTTGGTTCTGTCCCTTCTGATTCTTCTGCTATGTTGTACAGTTGTGGTCAATAATAATCATCCACATATGGGCATCTCAAACAATTAATGAGTCTATATATTTCCTGCATTAGGTTTGAAGTGAACTGATAATCCCTATCACTCAATATTTCTTGAGCAAAGCCCCACTGCTAAGAATGTCTAGTAAAGCTTCAGCCACTCTTTCAGTTTCTATTACTGATAAAGCTACTGTTTTGGTCCACATTGTGACATAATTAATTAATGTTACTTGTTACTTGTTACTTGTTACTTGTTGGATATTCTATGCCCCGCTCCACCAACAGATGGTGCTCCGCAGGGCCTCTCTCAATATTACTAAACACTATAATCACTTGTAATACTCATATCATCTGTGTCGTAACATTCAGCGAACAGATGTGTTTTCAGTCTTTTCTTAAAAATCGTGCAATTTTCACTGTTTCGGACATCTAATGGCAATCCATTAAAGAGCCTTGGTGCACACCTTTCAAACGCTCTGAAACCCATTGTCAGAATACTCCTTGGCTCATTTAACCTGTATTGATCATCACTATGCCTGAGTTCCATTGAGGTATTTACTTGAAAACCTCTTAAAAGATTCATCAAGTACTCCGGTTTTCCAAATTTTAATGCCCGGAATGTTAGAAGACATATCTTGTACACAATCCTCGCCTTTATTGGTAACCAATGTAAGTCAATGAGTGCTGGGGTTATCCTCTCACGAGATGGAAGACCTTTAATTAATCTTGCTGCTCTGTTCATTACGTTTTGCAATTTTCTTAACCGATAGTCTGGCAAACCATAATATAGGGAATTACAGTAATCCAGTCTGCTTATGACATAGTTATGAAGAAGCATCTTCACGGTATCCAGATCTAAATATTTTCTAACAAAAGCAATGTTCCTCAGGTGATAACCAGAAACTTTCACCACTTGATTAATTTGAGCTTCGAAAGAGAGATTTTCGTCTAGCAGCACTCCTAAGTCTTTCACTTTGTTTCTTACATCCAGCGTACTACCATGCACTCGTAAGCTTGAGATGTCCAATCTTCTAAGATTGGTCTTCTTTCCAACGATCAAACACTCAGTTTTACTTGGATTTAACTTGAGTTGTTTCAAATCCATCCAATCCTTAATATTGGACATAATAACACTCAAATTTACCTCTGCATTTATTTATAGATATATAAAACTGTGTATCATCAGCAAATAGTTTGAAGTTCGCACCATGTTTCTCTAGTATATGTGATAGTTTGATAGTGTAGATACAGAAGAGAATAGGACCCAATACACTCCCCTGAGGGACTCCTCTTTGCAGGGGTTTTTGAAAAGGATTTCCCAATCTGTACACAATATGTTCTATCTTTTAAATAACTTTCCAGATAGACCAGTGCATTCCCTTCAACACTTATAGACTTTAAATCATCTAGGAGTATACTATGCACTACTGTGTCAAATGCAGCACTCAAGTCAAGCATAATAAGAACACTACACTTTCCTTCATCCATTAACACCATTAGGTCATTTACTACAGTACATAGTGCAGTCTCAGTTGAGTATAGCTGCCTATATGCAGACTGACTATCAGGTATAGCCTTCACCTTATTCAAGTGATGCCATAACTGATCTAAAATCACATTTTCAATCACTTTCGATAAAAAGGTCAGATTTGATACTGGTCTATACGAACTTAAACTGAGGATCAAGGTTACCTTTTACAATAGGCTTGATAATAGCCAATTTCTCACTCTCCGGAAAAACATTGTTATCAAAACTTAGGTTGATAATTTGCAGGAACACATTAAAGATTTCGTCTACCTTTTTACTCGTTACAACATCCGATACAGGTAACGGATCATTATCGCAATGAATTAATTTCACTCGTTGTACAATTTCTTTCATCTTGGCCATACCGATGTTTTGAAAGCAAAGTAATTTGCTCTCAGACATTTGAGTATGTCTATGCATCACATTCAAACCACTTCCTGGAAAGCTTTCTACTATAGTTGCTATTTTATTGTCAAAAAATTCTAAGAATTTGTTTGCAAGTACTTCATCAGGATATCCTTCAGGCAACCTTGGCTTCTTTTTATTACCAGTTAAATTATTGAGTATGAGATATAGTTTATTCATATCTGACCTTGCCTCCTTGACTTTACTAGAGTAATATTGCCTCTTTCTCCATACTATGAGTCTGTTTTCTTCTCTCTTTGTGTGTTGATAATCTCTTCTAGCAATATCAGTGCGTAGTCTACGCCAAGCTCTTTCTTTTTTCTTCTTCTTTGCCTTAGCTCGTGATATCTCACCATTAAACCATGGTGCATGATCTTTCTCAATTATTTCTTTTGTGATTACAGGACACATTGCCTCATATTCCTCTTTAAAAACACGATTATACAAAATCGATACACATCGCACACACTTTCCCGTCTCCGTCATATCATGTTCACAGCTGTTTTGCATCTCTGTTTCCAAACTTCGTATCGCACTGTCAATAAGTGTCTCGGGATCGAAATATTTTTTAACTGAAACTGATCCATTTTCTTTGCGCCCTCTCTTTCTCAAAGGGAATTTCAAATCGAACTAACTTGTGAATTGGAGATATGCTACATACTTCATCCACATCAACATTTTGTAGGAGATCGTGCCGTGCATCACAAAAAACCAGATCCAGCATATATCCCGTACTGGACGTAGCCTTAGTCACTTTATTTACAAAGTCAAAACCATTCATCATCTCTATGAATTCAACAGCATGATGGTTATCAGTATCATCCACCCACAGATTGAAGTCACCCAATATGAATACACCTCGGTCTCGTATAGAACGTCCAATAGGTCGATAGAAGACGTCGTTCTATGTGAAATCGTTCTATGTGATACACGTAACCTATGGGGAAAATCACATTTGGTCGATCAATCACCAAAATTGTCCCTGAAATTAACATAAAATACTTTTCAAGGTTTTTCTTGCCTTAATCCTACTGTACAGGGATGTATGTAAAATGCATATTACAATTCGTATTAAGGTTTTGGCAGGTGACTCATGTGACTGAGACGAGTCGGCGGAGGTGGTAGGGGGGAGATAGTGCGTGATCATCGTTTGTTTTCTTTTATTAACCATATGCTGGTGTTTCCTTCTCCTTTCTCTTTCCGAGAAATAACTTCCTTGTTTATATCAAAGGAAATGGCCTTCCATTTTGTAAATGTACCACCTGACATGACTGAGTGTTGAAGCTGGTGGTTAACTCGTAATCACTAAAAACGAGCGAGTCAAACACGAAATTTCCCTAACTTCAACTTTAGAATTTCCCTTTATGCCTCAATAATTTCCTGTTTACTCTTGAACATTGACGGTCTTTTTGGTATTTCTTCTGGTAAGACTTTCCCTGTTTACTTTTGAACAATCTTTATATAATTTCCCCGTGTGGATTTCAAAATTCCCTAAAACAGAGAAATTTCCTTGCACCTGGCAACACTGGGTAGTGGGAAGGAGCGGGAGGCATGGCGGGAACACATTCACCCACACTGTACAGACGCCAGTGACATCATTTTCTGACACGTTTATTATGATTTCGCCCGTTTTGTATAAGAACTCCTCGGATTTGCTTCAAACTATACAGTGATTATTATTATTATTATTATTATTATTATCATTATTATTATTATTATTATTATTATTATTATTATTATTATTATCATTATTATTATCATCTAACTGTTGGATAGATTTTGTGAATGTGGATACTCACCTTTTGGAAAATAATGAAGCCTTACAAGTGTGGTTGGTTGAGATGCTAACAAACCAATACCAGTGTGGAATTGACCCTAAAAGATTTGCCTAGCCCTCCAATTTACCATCAAAATAAGTTGTATTTTATTATAAGAGAGTTGTAGAGTTGAGTTGTAATAGAGACATTATTATTATTATTATTACTTATATTATTATTATTATTACTTTTATTATTATTATTATTGTTATTATTAATTTCTTCACATATCTTTGCTCATCCATAAATTAAATAGGTTGTAATTTGTTGTTACAGAGTTGTGGAGTTGTAACAAGAGACTGAGGAACCTTCATTGTTTGTTTGTTGTCCACTGTGTTCTTCCTTCCATCAACAACAACAACAACATCAACTACTACTACTACTACTACTACTACAACATCAACTACTACTACTACTACTACAACATCAACTACTACTACTACTACTACAACTGTAAGTTTGTATGGAATTACATTGTTGTATTTCTCTCTCTCTCTCTCTCCTTCATTCATTCCTTCCTTCCATTCTCTCTCTCTTACCTTCATTCTTCCATTCTCTCTCTCTCATTCCTTCCTTTCTTCCTTCCATTCTCTCTCTCTCTCATTAAATTCCTTTCTTCCTTCCATTCTCTCTCTCTCATTCATTCCTTTCTTCCTTCCATTCTCTCTCTCTCTCTCTCATTCATTCCTTTCTTCCTTCCATTCTCTCTCTCTCTCTCTCATTCATTCCTTTCTTCCTTCCATTCTCTCTCTCTCTCTCTCATTCATTCCTTTCTTCCTTCCAATCTCTCTCTCTCTCATTCATTCCTTTCTTCCTTCCATTCTCTCTCTCTCTCTCTCTCATTCATTCCTTTCTTCCTTCCAATCTCTCTCTCTCTCATTCATTCCTTTCTTCCTTCCATTCTCTCTCTCATTCATTCCTTTCTTCCTTCCATTCTCTCTCTCTCTCTCTCTCATTCATTCCTTTCTTCCTTCCAATCTCTCTCTCTCTCATTCATTCCTTTCTTCCTTCCATTCTCTCTCTCTCTCTCAGTTGGTCCAGATTTACTACCAACAAAATTCTGTCACCTTAAGTGAATTCTCTAACAGGTCACAACATCTCATCATGTCCTTATGTTCTCTATCTTTTGGTTCTGTCCCTTCTGATTCTTCTGCTATGTTGTACAGTTGTGGTCAATAATAATCATCCACATATGGGCATCTCAAACAATTAATGAGTCTATATATTTCCTGCATTAGGTTTGAAGTGAACTGATAATCCCTATCACTCAATATTTCTTGAGCAAAGCCCCACTGCTAAGAATGTCTAGTAAAGCTTCAGCCACTCTTTCAGTTTCTATTACTGATAAAGCTACTGTTTTGGTCCACATTGTGACATAATTAATTAATGTTACTTGTTACTTGTTACTTGTTACTTGTTGGATATTCTATGCCCCGCTCCACCAACAGATGGTGCTCCGCAGGGCCTCTCTCAATATTACTAAACACTATAATCACTTGTAATACTCATATCATCTGTGTCGTAACATTCAGCGAACAGATGTGTTTTCAGTCTTTTCTTAAAAATCGTGCAATTTTCACTGTTTCGGACATCTAATGGCAATCCATTAAAGAGCCTTGGTGCACACCTTTCAAACGCTCTGAAACCCATTGTCAGAATACTCCTTGGCTCATTTAACCTGTATTGATCATCACTATGCCTGAGTTCCATTGAGGTATTTACTTGAAAACCTCTTAAAAGATTCATCAAGTACTCCGGTTTTCCAAATTTTAATGCCCGGAATGTTAGAAGACATATCTTGTACACAATCCTCGCCTTTATTGGTAACCAATGTAAGTCAATGAGTGCTGGGGTTATCCTCTCACGAGATGGAAGACCTTTAATTAATCTTGCTGCTCTGTTCATTACGTTTTGCAATTTTCTTAACCGATAGTCTGGCAAACCATAATATAGGGAATTACAGTAATCCAGTCTGCTTATGACATAGTTATGAAGAAGCATCTTCACGGTATCCAGATCTAAATATTTTCTAACAAAAGCAATGTTCCTCAGGTGATAACCAGAAACTTTCACCACTTGATTAATTTGAGCTTCGAAAGAGAGATTTTCGTCTAGCAGCACTCCTAAGTCTTTCACTTTGTTTCTTACATCCAGCGTACTACCATGCACTCGTAAGCTTGAGATGTCCAATCTTCTAAGATTGGTCTTCTTTCCAACGATCAAACACTCAGTTTTACTTGGATTTAACTTGAGTTGTTTCAAATCCATCCAATCCTTAATATTGGACATAATAACACTCAAATTTACCTCTGCATTTATTTATAGATATATAAAACTGTGTATCATCAGCAAATAGTTTGAAGTTCGCACCATGTTTCTCTAGTATATGTGATAGTTTGATAGTGTAGATACAGAAGAGAATAGGACCCAATACACTCCCCTGAGGGACTCCTCTTTGCAGGGGTTTTTGAAAAGGATTTCCCAATCTGTACACAATATGTTCTATCTTTTAAATAACTTTCCAGATAGACCAGTGCATTCCCTTCAACACTTATAGACTTTAAATCATCTAGGAGTATACTATGCACTACTGTGTCAAATGCAGCACTCAAGTCAAGCATAATAAGAACACTACACTTTCCTTCATCCATTAACACCATTAGGTCATTTACTACAGTACATAGTGCAGTCTCAGTTGAGTATAGCTGCCTATATGCAGACTGACTATCAGGTATAGCCTTCACCTTATTCAAGTGATGCCATAACTGATCTAAAATCACATTTTCAATCACTTTCGATAAAAAGGTCAGATTTGATACTGGTCTATACGAACTTAAACTGAGGATCAAGGTTACCTTTTACAATAGGCTTGATAATAGCCAATTTCTCACTCTCCGGAAAAACATTGTTATCAAAACTTAGGTTGATAATTTGCAGGAACACATTAAAGATTTCGTCTACCTTTTTACTCGTTACAACATCCGATACAGGTAACGGATCATTATCGCAATGAATTAATTTCACTCGTTGTACAATTTCTTTCATCTTGGCCATACCGATGTTTTGAAAGCAAAGTAATTTGCTCTCAGACATTTGAGTATGTCTATGCATCACATTCAAACCACTTCCTGGAAAGCTTTCTACTATAGTTGCTATTTTATTGTCAAAAAATTCTAAGAATTTGTTTGCAAGTACTTCATCAGGATATCCTTCAGGCAACCTTGGCTTCTTTTTATTACCAGTTAAATTATTGAGTATGAGATATAGTTTATTCATATCTGACCTTGCCTCCTTGACTTTACTAGAGTAATATTGCCTCTTTCTCCATACTATGAGTCTGTTTTCTTCTCTCTTTGTGTGTTGATAATCTCTTCTAGCAATATCAGTGCGTAGTCTACGCCAAGCTCTTTCTTTTTTCTTCTTCTTTGCCTTAGCTCGTGATATCTCACCATTAAACCATGGTGCATGATCTTTCTCAATTATTTCTTTTGTGATTACAGGACACATTGCCTCATATTCCTCTTTAAAAACACGATTATACAAAATCGATACACATCGCACACACTTTCCCGTCTCCGTCATATCATGTTCACAGCTGTTTTGCATCTCTGTTTCCAAACTTCGTATCGCACTGTCAATAAGTGTCTCGGGATCGAAATATTTTTTAACTGAAACTGATCCATTTTCTTTGCGCCCTCTCTTTCTCAAAGGGAATTTCAAATCGAACTAACTTGTGAATTGGAGATATGCTACATACTTCATCCACATCAACATTTTGTAGGAGATCGTGCCGTGCATCACAAAAAACCAGATCCAGCATATATCCCGTACTGGACGTAGCCTTAGTCACTTTATTTACAAAGTCAAAACCATTCATCATCTCTATGAATTCAACAGCATGATGGTTATCAGTATCATCCACCCACAGATTGAAGTCACCCAATATGAATACACCTCGGTCTCGTATAGAACGTCCAATAGGTCGATAGAAGACGTCGTTCTATGTGAAATCGTTCTATGTGATACACGTAACCTATGGGGAAAATCACATTTGGTCGATCAATCACCAAAATTGTCCCTGAAATTAACATAAAATACTTTTCAAGGTTTTTCTTGCCTTAAGGGAATGCTAGGGCCTTTCTTCTTGTTTTCCTTAATTATGCATCAATTTATATGAAACTTTGACATATAATAGCTAAGACACATACTTTTGAGTATACCAATTGGTTATAACGATACACAAAAACAACTATTTTTTTTTAATAAAAATTACTATAAATTCTCGATAATTTTCCATGACTTTGACTGGTCACTGCTCGACAATAAATGCACATATCTCACTGGGAAAGTTATCAGTGGCAAGATGAATGAACTGCAAACATGGTTTATAAGGTACTTTTCTGTAATTAATGTTTTTTCTTGCGATATGAAATAAAATAAGTTATCAATTTTGTGGCGCCTAAAAAAAAAACCTGTATCCTCATGTAAAAAATAAATCCCCTTCAGTAAACCCTTTTAACCTTTTAAAAGATATGCATAGCTAATTGATGAAAACAATACAAAAAAAATGAAGAAAAACGTATAAATAGTAATCATACAGTAACAAAATGAACAGTGAAAAAACTTACTTTGAGAAAACGCTGTTTTTCCCAAGTGACTTCCCGACGGGACCCGACCGCGGACCCCTCAAAATGCTCCCGCGGCATATTCCAGCTCTCTTTTAAGTTTCTTGTTCCTCATTTTCCTTCTAATTGGTGTGTCCATAGCTTTGTCTTTGGCTACGAGATACTTGTCTATTGATGTTGTGTATTCAATACCTAGAGTCTCCATTAGACTGCTGTTCACGTAGCCTACGTTATAGTTGCAGACAGCTGTCGCGGTTGCAAAGTCTATCATTCTTTTGCTGGCATTACGATGTTTCGGGCATAGTCTCCAAACTCTAGAGTGAAGATGCTCATTCCTATTTTGGGTCATTCCTTGAATGCATCTACTCATCATTTCATTAGATGTCAAGCGATCATATATTCCTTTCACCTGCCTCACCTGCTCGTCACTCAAACGAAAATAAAGTTCGGCTCCTCTTTTTACTTCATCGGAAAAGACGAGGGATTTCCTAGTACTAGCGGAACTAGGAGTGGCAGGAGAGGAGGTAGAGGAGGAGGGAGTCTGGGGCAGAGCAACAGGTGGTGATCTTGCCGGCCTCCTATATATCTCCCTTGCCTTGGCAGCATGTGCACGGCGTAGAGCAACGTGTTTCTTAGGTTTAGGCATACTTATTATAACACTGTATATACGATAATAAAGAATAAAGAATAACTTCCCCAAAGTGGCAGAATATAATGGTGAGCGATAATACCGCGGGCACACGTATTACCCCCCTCACTCCCTCAGGCTCACTGTCCTTGACTTTTTTTTTGCTCTCCTTTGTCCTCACCCTCCACTGAGCCGGGGAAGGAAAGATGCCAGATACTACCATTAGGTTTAACTAAAAATATTCGTAAAAAATCGCGGAAAAAACGTATAAACTCAGCAAAAAATGGGGCGTGTCATGGATGATGAGATTTAAATGCCCAAACGTAAATAAACATCATGCGCCCTTTAAATCTTCTAAATCAATACTTAGAAAAGAGATATCGATTTCAAACTCTGGGAGAATGTAGCCAGACACTACCTTTATTTTTCAGTGTGTTTAACTCTGTTTCACAAAATGATTATTTTTTCGCTCAAATTACCGTTACCAGTCCCTTAATCCTACTGTACAGGGATGTATGTAAAATGCATATTACAATTCGTATTAAGGTTTTGGCAGGTGACTCATGTGACTGAGACGAGTCGGCGGAGGTGGTAGGGGGGAGATAGTGCGTGATCATCGTTTGTTTTCTTTTATTAACCATATGCTGGTGTTTCCTTCTCCTTTCTCTTTCCGAGAAATAACTTCCTTGTTTATATCAAAGGAAATGGCCTTCCATTTTGTAAATGTACCACCTGACATGACTGAGTGTTGAAGCTGGTGGTTAACTCGTAATCACTAAAAACGAGCGAGTCAAACACGAAATTTCCCTAACTTCAACTTTAGAATTTCCCTTTATGCCTCAATAATTTCCTGTTTACTCTTGAACATTGACGGTCTTTTTGGTATTTCTTCTGGTAAGACTTTCCCTGTTTACTTTTGAACAATCTTTATATAATTTCCCCGTGTGGATTTCAAAATTCCCTAAAACAGAGAAATTTCCTTGCACCTGGCAACACTGGGTAGTGGGAAGGAGCGGGAGGCATGGCGGGAACACATTCACCCACACTGTACAGACGCCAGTGACATCATTTTCTGACACGTTTATTATGATTTCGCCCGTTTTGTATAAGAACTCCTCGGATTTGCTTCAAACTATACAGTGATTATTATTATTATTATTATTATTATTATCATTATTATTATTATTATTATTATTATTATTATTATTATTATTATCATTATTATTATCATCTAACTGTTGGATAGATTTTGTGAATGTGGATACTCACCTTTTGGAAAATAATGAAGCCTTACAAGTGTGGTTGGTTGAGATGCTAACAAACCAATACCAGTGTGGAATTGACCCTAAAAGATTTGCCTAGCCCTCCAATTTACCATCAAAATAAGTTGTATTTTATTATAAGAGAGTTGTAGAGTTGAGTTGTAATAGAGACATTATTATTATTATTATTACTTATATTATTATTATTATTACTTTTATTATTATTATTATTGTTATTATTAATTTCTTCACATATCTTTGCTCATCCATAAATTAAATAGGTTGTAATTTGTTGTTACAGAGTTGTGGAGTTGTAACAAGAGACTGAGGAACCTTCATTGTTTGTTTGTTGTCCACTGTGTTCTTCCTTCCATCAACAACAACAACAACATCAACTACTACTACTACTACTACTACTACAACATCAACTACTACTACTACTACTACAACATCAACTACTACTACTACTACTACAACTGTAAGTTTGTATGGAATTACATTGTTGTATTTCTCTCTCTCTCTCTCTCCTTCATTCATTCCTTCCTTCCATTCTCTCTCTCTTACCTTCATTCTTCCATTCTCTCTCTCTCATTCCTTCCTTTCTTCCTTCCATTCTCTCTCTCTCTCATTAAATTCCTTTCTTCCTTCCATTCTCTCTCTCTCATTCATTCCTTTCTTCCTTCCATTCTCTCTCTCTCTCTCTCATTCATTCCTTTCTTCCTTCCATTCTCTCTCTCTCTCTCTCATTCATTCCTTTCTTCCTTCCATTCTCTCTCTCTCTCTCTCATTCATTCCTTTCTTCCTTCCAATCTCTCTCTCTCTCATTCATTCCTTTCTTCCTTCCATTCTCTCTCTCTCTCTCTCTCATTCATTCCTTTCTTCCTTCCAATCTCTCTCTCTCTCATTCATTCCTTTCTTCCTTCCATTCTCTCTCTCATTCATTCCTTTCTTCCTTCCATTCTCTCTCTCTCTCTCTCTCATTCATTCCTTTCTTCCTTCCAATCTCTCTCTCTCTCATTCATTCCTTTCTTCCTTCCATTCTCTCTCTCTCTCTCAGTTGGTCCAGATTTACTACCAACAAAATTCTGTCACCTTAAGTGAATTCTCTAACAGGTCACAACATCTCATCATGTCCTTATGTTCTCTATCTTTTGGTTCTGTCCCTTCTGATTCTTCTGCTATGTTGTACAGTTGTGGTCAATAATAATCATCCACATATGGGTACCTCAAATGATTTACTGTGTAATGTTTTCACGTTCACATAATTATGATATTATTGTTTTTAAATACTTCGTAGCTACTTCTATTAAATTAAAAGATGGTAGTTAACCTATTTAATGGAAAGCCTATAAGCTAAAAAATACATTTTACAGCTGTCAAACTCTTAGGTGAGTTACCCCTCTATGGATGATTATTTTTGATTACGACTGTACAGTACTGTTCTTACATTTTGTTTTCTCAATCTATTTCTGTTAACTTATGAAATGTAAGCAGCTGTTTGTGTGTTGTCAAAGATTGTATTAAATGTTCAAGTACAGTAACATTCAATAATAATAATAATAAAAATAATAATAATAGTAATAATAATAGTAATAATAATAGTAATAATAATAGTAATAATAATAGTAATAATAAAAATAATAATAATAGTAATAATAAAAATAATAATAATAGTAATAATAAAAATAATAATAATAGTAATAATAAAAATAATAATAATAAAAATAATAATAGTAATAATAATAATAATATCAACCTAATTGCCCACTATGATTTATATAATATACAGTTTGTATGTAGCTTGGAAAAAAAAAATAGTTTGGAGGAATCATTTGCTCCAGAATTACATTAGGAGTTTCTTGATTCCTTCAAAGTATGCATGTTGCTTGGGAAAAAAAAAAATTAGTTTGGAGGAATCATTTGCTCCAGATTTATTATTATATATTTTCTATTTATATATGACCTTAACAATAATTAATTTGTTTATTTTACAGGTGTGTAGTGGGAGAGAGAGAGAGAAGAGGAAGAGGAGAACAACACGAGAGAGAGGAGGAGAAAAGAACAACACAAGAGAGAGGAGGAGGAGAAAAGAACAACACAAGAGAGAGGAGGAGGAGAAGAGAACAAACACTACAAGAGAAGGACAACAAGACAGAAGAACACACAAGAACAAAACCTCTAATATAATACAGTGTATAATAACAGGAAAAAAAATTAAATACATTATTAATTATTATACTTTATTAAAAAACCTCTATAGTATTAACATAATTATAATTCCACCAGGTGAATAAATTAATTAATTTATACCTGTAAGGGTGTAGGGTTCAATTAAAAATTATTGATGTTATTATAATATTTGTCTGTGTGTGTGTGTGTGAGAGAAATATCACACACACACACACAAACAAACATTATAATAACACCAGTAATAATTACATACATAAAAGAATGTAGGGTTTAAGTAAAAATTATTGATGTTATAATATTGTCTGTCTGTGTGTGAGAGAAATACCACACACAGACAGACAAATATTATAACCATCAGTGATAATTACATACCTAAAACGATGTACAGTTCAAGTAAAAATTATTGATGTTATAATACTGTGTGTGTGTGAGAGAGAGATATCACTCCCTCTCACTCACACACAGACAGACAAATATTATTATAACATCAGGTTCAAGTAAAAATTATTGATGTTATTATAATACTGTATGTGTGTGTGTGTGTGAGAGAGACATATCATACACACACACACACAGACAAATATTATAATAACATCAATGATAATTTTATACCTGTAAAGTCCCATCCACACAAGGCAAAAAGACGCAACCCAGTGAAATTCTCTCGCTTTTTACCAGTGTTACCAGATCGAACGGTCTCTGGCAGCTATTTACCACTTGTGCCACACCCACGATATTGGTAACAGTGTCTGCCCGAAGTTTTTTTGCCTCGTGTGGAAGGAGCTTAAGAGTTCAAATATAACTTTAGGGGATAGTACAGTGTTGGTGGTAAATGTGGAGCAATTGATTCCTCCAAACTATTCCAACCAACAACAGGACACCATTGTCATGTTTCCTGGCATACTTTGGAGGAATCAAGACGCTCCAATGTAATTCTGGAGCAACTAATTCCTCCAAACTATTCCAAGCATCAACAGAACACCATTGTCAAAATGTTGAAGTTGTTTCCTGACATACTTTGAAGGAATCAAGACATTCCAATATAAATCTGGAGCAATTAATTCCTCCAAACTATTCCTGTAGTTTCCTGGAATAGTTTGGAGGAATCAAGACACTCCAATATAAATCTGGAACAATTAATTCCTCCAAACTATTCCAAACAACAAAACAAACACCATTATTTTTGTTCATCTGGTTCTGTTTTCTGACATACTTTGGAGGAATCAAGATACTCCAATGTACCAACAGTGTATTATCTCCTTAGTGTTATTATAATACTGTGTGTGTGTGACAAATACACACACACACACACACAGATATTATAACAACAATATAACATTGTGTGTGTGACAAATACACACACACACACACACAGTTTTGATAACAACATTAAAATTTTGTGTGTGTGTGTGTGTGTGTGCAGAGAGAAATATCACACACACACACAATATGTTACTGTTATTATAATACCTGTGTGTGTGTGTGTGTGTGTGTGTGTGAAGAGAGAAACATCACACACACACACACACACACACAGTAACTTCATAAAACACTCACATTAACTAGTAGTAGTAGTAGTAGTAGTAGTAGTTGATGTAAGGATGAACACAGTGAATAATAAAGGTTGTTAAGTCTCTTGTACAACTGCACTCCACAAATCTGTAACAAAATACAACCTAATTAATTTAAAGGAAATTATTCAACTTTATAATAATAACACAGAATATTATTTCTGGCTTAACCAAGAAGTATTATTAAATTTGTTGGTGGATATTTGATTGTGACTGTACTTAAGGGGGTGCAGGAGTAGGGGACAGGCTTCGGGGGGAACTGGGGGGGTGCGGGAGTAGGGGGACAGGCTGGGGGGGGGGTTAGGGGGGTGCGGGAATAGGGGACAGGCTTTCTACCCACCCCAAGCCTGTCCCCCTATTCCCGCACCCCCCCAGTTCCCCCCGAAGCCTGTCCCCTACTTCTGCACCCCCTTAAGTACAGTCACAGTAAAATATCCACCAACACTTTCCTTCCATCGTAATAAATATCTTGGTAATAAAGAACAACACGTGTATGATTTAACAACACCTCATAATAATAATAATAATAATAATAATAATAATAATAATCTTGGTAATAAAGAACAACACGTGTATGATTTAACAACACCTCATAATAATAATAATAATAATAATCTTGGTAATAAAGAACAACACGTGTATGATTTAACAACACCTCATAATAATAATAATAATAATAATAATAATAATAATAATAATAATAATAATAATAATAATAATAATAATAATCTTGGTAATAAAGAACAACACGTGTATGATTTAACAACACCTCATAATAATAATAATAATAATAATAATAATCTTGGTAATAAAGAACAACACGTGTATGATTTAACAACACCTCATAATAATAATAATAATAATAATAATAATAATAATAATCTTGGTAATATAGAACAACACGTGTATGATTTAACAACACCTCATAATAATAATAATAATAATAATAATAATCTTGGTAATAAAGAACAACACGTGTATGATTTAACAACACCTCATAATAATAATAATAATAATAATAATAATAATAATCTTGGTAATAAAGAACAACGCGTGTATGATTTAACAACACCTCATAATAATAATAATAATAATAATCTTGGTAATAAAGAACAACACGTGTATGATTTAACAACA
>JAWQEG010002186.1:0-20000 GCA_033782935.1 Petrolisthes cinctipes | reverse complement strand
AGAAGCCTCCACACACACACACACACACACACACACATTCTCTCTCTAACACACACACACACACCTATATGGAAGGAGCTTGTTTCATGGCATGGTTAGGAGGAATCAGAAGCCTCCACACACACACACACACACATTCTCTCTCTAACACACATATACACACACATTCTCTCTCTAACACACATATACACACACATTCTCTCTCCCTCCTCTCTCTAACACACACACACACACACCTATATGGAAGGAGCTTGTTTCGTGGAATAGTTTGGAGGAATCAGAACCCTCCAAACACACACACACACATTGTCTCTCCCTCTCTCTCTCTAACACACACACACACACACACACATTCTCACTCACTCTCTAACACAAACACACACACCTATATGGAAGGAGGTGGTTTGTTGGCATAGTTTGGAGGAATCAGAAGCCTCCAAACACACACACACAGACGTGTGGTTTGGCACTCCCTGGGGCAGCCAAGGTCAGCATATTGACCTCTCATCCCACCTGCACCACATTCACCATCATGAATGAAGAGGACAGTGAGGGACTAATTATTCTACAAGTGGAGAGTAAAGACAATGATTGTTACAAACACAATGGTTACACTTTGTTATTCCCGTGCTGCTCTGTTCCAACTTAAACGAGGATCAACTTACCCACCTGGTAATGTTGTTATCCGCCTAAAAATCCTCAGCCGGGGTTGTAAGGCAGGTAGGAACAAACACAGACCAATACCAGTGATTACTACAACCCCCACCCCCCCAAGTCTATCCCCTACACCCACCACACCCCCTTAGTACAGTACTATACAAAACACACCAGTATGAAAAGAGAATATGAGGCTGAGTGGAATAAAAAGGTCTCTGGTGACAAGCTTATTTCCAGGTGACACAGTATTACCAGCAGAGAGTGAAAGAGAGCTACACAGGGGAGTAGATCAATTTCAGGGCATAATATGTAAGAGAAAGAATCATGAAAGGTCCTAGTGTGAGCATGGAAATGAAAAACATGGACATGGAATCAAGGCTGGTATGGAATTATGCTAAAAGTATGCTACAAAATTACGTTATTTTTTTTTGTACCTTTTCCATACACTTTGTGCACTTTACTCAAAGTATGACCATATATTCTACTGTCCACTATCCAGAATAGTATACAGATGATAAGGCAACGAAATCATTAGTGTTTTTGGAGATTCGTTGGGGGGAGATCTCCCAAAACACTCATTTGTGACAGATGTAAACAACAGATTGGTTACAAACACACTATTAAACATTGCATCCTGAAAACCTGGAGTCAAAAAGACATTATGGACAAATGCTTTAATATTACCCAATTTGCAAATAAATCACTTTGGGCACGTGATCCAGGAATATGTGTAAGTCCACAAGGAAGGAAAGAAACACAGAGTCCCAAGTGCTTTCGTGTATTCACATCTGTATTTCCCCTCAAGATGTGAATACACGAAACAGCTTGGGACTCCGTGTTTCTTTCCTTCCTTGTGGACTTGTGCACATTACACAATTTATACGTACCATATCATACAAGCAACTATCCGTACTCACTAACCAAGCAAACCAAACAATGTAAACTAGATACAAGCAACTACTGTACTCACTAACCAAGCAAACCAAACAATGTAAACTAGATACAAGCAACTACTGTACTCACTAACCAAGCAAACCAAACAATGTAAACTAGATACAAGCAACTACTGTACTCACTAACCAAGCAAACCAAACAATGTAAACTAGATACAAGCAACTACTGTACTCACTAACCAAGCAAACCAAACAATGTCAAAGTGGATAATATAATTGTACATACGGTGCCATAATAGATTGATGGTCACTCTCCCCCAAGCCTGTCCTTTACTCCCGCACCCCCCTAAAGCCTGTCCCCCTACTCCCGCACCCCCCCCCCGACCCACAGCACCCCCTTATTATTAAGTCCCATCCACACGAGAGCCAAAAAGACAGCAGGCACGGGCAACCCAGTGAAATTCTCTCGCTTTATACAAGTGTTACCATATCAAACGGTCTCTGGCAGCCATTTACCACTTGTGCCTACCACCCACCCACATTATTGGTAAAAGTGTCTGCCCGCAGTTTTTTTGCCTCTCGTGTGGAAGGAGCCTAACCAAGCAAACCCAAATATGCACAATTGGATAAGATAATTGTACATATGGTACCATAATAATAGATTGTTGGTCACTCTCCATCCCTGTACAGTATCTTTGGATGATAACCCAACCCTGCTTCATTGTTCAACCTCAAATTAAATAGAATGCAAAATATATATAATTTTTTATTCTTAATTTATTATTTATTTTGCAGTCATTTATTTATTCTTAATTTGTTATTCTTCATTTATTATTTGTTTTGTATTCTTCAATAATAATGTAATTTGTATTCTTCATTAATTATTTATTATGAGGGTATTATTACACAAGTACTGTGTTCTTGGCTAGGGCTGAGCAGTGTTACCACATCCGGCTAGGTCCCGGGAATTTACCCCGGTCACTTTATGATAGTTTATACTGGTTATATCCCGGTAGTTTGCCCAGGTTAGGTCCCGGTAGTCTGCTGTAGTCTAGGTTAGGTTAGGTCAGGTTAGGTTAGGTTAGGTTAGGTTAGGTCAGGTCAGGTCAGGTCAGGTTAGGTTAGGTTAGGTTAGGTTAGGTCAGGTCAGGTTAGGTTAGGTTAGGTTAGGTTAGGTCAGGTCAGGTCAGGTTAGGTCAGGTCAGGTTAGGTTAGGTCAGGTCAGGTTAGGTCAAACTAATTTCCAAATTATATTTGTAAAACGGGGCATTTCTGAGAGAAACACCATAGATGAAAAGTGTGTTAGAATGGTCCAAAATAGTGGGTAATGATACTAAAATATACAATATAGTGAACTCAGTACTTCTGTAAATTTACCGTGAATAACTATGTGTGGTATTGTTTTTTTTTCTGATTTCTATTTACAGAATGCAAGAGTAAGAACACTTCTATATGGAAGGAGTTTGTTTTATGGAATAGTTTGGAGGAATCAGAAGCCTCCAAACACACACACACATTGTCTCTCCCTCTGACACACACTCTTTCTCTCTTTCTCTCTCACACACCTATATGGAAGGAGCTTGTTTCATGGCATGGGTAGGAGGAATCAGAAGCCTCCAAACACACACACACACACACTCATTCTCTCTCTAACACACACACACACACACACTCATTCTCTCTCTAACACACACACACACACACATTCTCTCTCTCTCTAACACACACACACACACATTCTCTCTCTAACACACACACACACACACTCATTCTCTCTCTAACACACACACACACACATTCTCTCTCTCTAACACACACACACACACATTCTCTCTCTCTAACACACACACACACACATTCTCTCTCTCTCTAACACAAACACATATATGGAAGGAGCTTGTTTCATGGCATAGTCAGGAGGAATCAGAAGCCTCTAAACACACACACACACATCCATGGTACACTCGCGGTCAGAAATTGTGTCCCGATCCCCTGGCAAGATGAATCGCAAACAGCCTAGCTTTGAACAACAACTGTGCGTCTGCCTACAACACACATTGGTTCAAATCATCAAAGCTTGGCTGGTTGCAATTCATCGTGCCAAGGGATCAGGACAAAAATTTTGTTTATATAAAAAAAATTTATTATATAAATAATTTTTTTTATATATATATATTTTTTTTATATATATATATGTTACGGGACTGGAAGACCTACATCACACCACAACTGGTCGTTGCCTGGTTCGACCCCGAAAAGGATGCGAGGAGAGACCAAGACCTGGAGCCGTATTCACAAAAACAAAGTTCACTCTTAACTTAAAATTTTGTTCGTAAGCATTTATTCATGGCAAGGACTAGGACCCGGCACTGCTTCGAAATCTTAATAAAAGCTCACACAAATAGAATAGCAAAACCATTCACTGCTTCGAAATGAACCTGAAACACTATGGTGAGGTCAGAATTGAAACATACGAACAAGTCCAAACTCTAAAATGCTTTGTGAATACCGGCCATGGTCGGTTTTTGAGTGTACAGTGTGTTATGAAGCTCCAGATTCCCTCTTTAACATATTGGGCCGTCTGTACCAATCAAGGATCATTACAAGTTTACAAGATAGCCAATCCTTGAGTGTTGTGGCTCTGACTTAGGTTTCTCAAAGAATATATATAGCGAGAAAAGCCGGTGCTCAGTGTCTATATAAGTTTAATTTTAAGTTTGAATGTAATAATAATAATAATTATAATAATAATAATTATAATAATAATAATAATTATAATAATAATAATAATAATAATAATAATAATAAATGCATAAAATAATATGCAGAAAGTTAAAATTAAATTAATAATAAATAAATAAAATAAAAAATATAAAAATAAAAAAATAAAATAAAAGGCCTTAATGACCAACACCAAGGTCGATAGGCCAGGAAAAAAAAAAAAAAAAAAAAAAAAAAAAAAATGCTCAGTGTCATTCTTCCAGCATTTCTCAAATTGAAGTGTTCTGTGTGAGGCCCATTTCTCCCCCTTATGTAACTG
Organism: Petrolisthes cinctipes; assembly: GCA_033782935.1. Taxonomy (NCBI): domain Eukaryota; kingdom Metazoa; phylum Arthropoda; class Malacostraca; order Decapoda; family Porcellanidae; genus Petrolisthes; species Petrolisthes cinctipes. The sequence goes on along the minus strand of JAWQEG010002186.1, from coordinate 15,410 downwards.
GACTAATTGTATCAGACTGGCATTAATTCAGTTAAGTATTATTATTATTAAGTTTGGTGTATTACGAGAACTCGGGATTATAATTAGTTATTATTGTTATTGTTAGTGTAGAGTTACGTGGTGTCAAGTTATTGTAAGAGTTTTGTATTCTCTTTAACTTGAGTGTGGTATTATTATTATTATTATTGGGCAATCTACTGAGTTGTTGAATGGTTTGGGATATATGAATTCCTGGTGTTTTGATGTTCTTGGGATAAATGTGTTTAATGTTAAAATAAACTTCGTATTGTTTTTACGACTTTGCATTTTAATTAATTTGGCGACCTCTGGATATACTGGGTTTGTAACATATATAAAAAGAAATGTTATATAAAAAAAAAATTATAAAAGAAATTTTTATATATTTTTTTTTTATATATATAAAAAATAAAAAAAAAATTTATATAAAATTTTTGTTTATATAAAAAAAATTATATAAAAAAAAATAAAAATTTTTTTTATAAATTTTTTTTATATAAAAAAAAAATTTATATAAATTTTTTTTTATATAAAAAAAATTTATATAAAACAAAATTGTATATAAAAATTGTTTATATAAAAAAAAATTGTATATAAAAATTTTTTATATAAATTTTTTTTTTATAAAACTTTTTTTTATATAATAAAAAAATTTATATAAAAATTTTTTTATATACATTTTTTTATATAAAAAATTTTATATAAATTTTTTTTATATAACATTTTTTATATAAAATTTTTTTTATATAACAATTTTTTTTATTTAACATTTTTTTTATATAAAAATTTTTGTATATAAATATTTTTTTATATAAAATTTTTTTTTATATAAATTTTTTTTTATATAAAATTTTTTTTATATAAAATTTTTTTTTATATAAAATTTTTTTTTATATAAAATTTTTTCTTATATAAAATTTTTTCTTATATAAAATTTTTTCTTATATAATATTTTTTCTTATATAATTTTTTTTTTATATAAAATGTTTTTTTATATAAATTTTTTTTTTATATAAAAAATTTTTTATATAAAAATTTTTTTTATATAAAAAATTTTTTTATATAAATTTTTTTTTATATAAAAAAAATTTTTTATATAAAATTTTTTTTTTATATAAATTTTTTTTTATATAAAAACTTTTTTTATATAAAAACTGTTTTTATACAAAATTTTTTTTTATATAAATTTTTTTTTATATAAAATTTTTTTTTATATAAAAACTTTTTTTATATAAAAACTTTTTTTTATATAAAAACTTATTTTATATAAAATTTTTTTTTATATAAAATTTTTTTTTATATAAAATTTTTTTTTATAAATTTTTTTTTTATATAAAATTTTTTTTATATAAAATTTTTTTTTATATAAAATTTTTTTTTATATAATTTTTTTTTTTATATAAATTTTTTTTTTATATAAATTTTTTTTTTTATATAAAATTTTTTTTTATATAAAAATTTTTTTATATAAATTTTTTTTATAATTTTTTTTTTTTATATAATTTTTTTTTTTATATAAAATTTTTTTTTATATAAAATTTTTTTTTATATAAAAATTTTTTTTATATAAAAACTTTTTTTATATAAAAACTTTTTTTATATAAAATTTTTTTTTATATAAAAATTTTTTTTATATAAAATTTTTTTTTATATAAAAATTTTTTTTACATAAAAATTTTTTTTACATAAAAATTTTTTTTACATAAAATTTTTTTTTATATAAAATTTTTTTTTATATAAATTTTTTTTTTATATAATATTTTTTTTATATAAAATTTTTTTTTATAAAAAATTTTTTTTTATAAAATTTTTTTTTATATAAAATTTTTTTTCATATAAAATTTTTTTTTATATAAAATTTTTTTTATATAAAATTTTTTTTTATATAAAATTTTTTTTTATATAAATTTTTTTTTTATATAAAATTTTTTTTATATAAATTTTTTTTATATAAATTTTTTTTTTATATAAATTTTTTTTTTATATAAATTTTTTTTTATATAAAAATTTCTTTTATATAAAATTTTTTTTTATATAAAAATTTTTTTTATATAAATTTTTTTTTATATAAAATTTTTTTTTATATAAAATTTTTTTTATATAAAATTTTTTTTTATATAAAATTTTTTTTTATATAAAATTTTTTTTTATATAAAAATTTTTTTTATATAAAATTTTTTTATATAAAATTTTTTTTTATATAAATTTTTTTTATATAAATTTTTTTTTTATATAAATTTTTTTTATATAAAATTTTTTTTTATAAGGTTCGAACAACTGTGCGTATCCCTACAACACACATTTGTTCGAATCATCAAAGCTTGGCTAGTTGCTATTCATCGTGCCAAGGGATCAGGGCACAATTTCTGACCGCGAGTGTACATACAATGTCTCCATATAAAGACAACACAACCATAGTACTGTATATACCATGAATACAAATACTTACAGTAATCTATAATAATGTGTTGTTGTTGTTGTTGTTATAGATGGAAGGAGGTCTCATACTTGTACAATTCCAGTTAATTCCAAAACTCCAGTTAATTCCAAAACTCCAGTTAATTCCAGTTAATTCCAAAACTCTGTAACAAATATATAACCAAATTAGTTTATAATTCTTACTAAATCTAATAATTATACAATTTATAATTTTTACAAAACCTAATAATTATAAAACCTAATACATACAAAGGTGGATATGAAGCCAACTTATAATATTAATAATATTAATAATAAAAATAAAAATAATAATAATAATAATAATAATAATAAAAATAATAATAATAAAAATAATAATAATAATAATATTGATAATAATAATAATATCAAAGAAGGCACAGGAAAGGAGACAGACAGACAGACAGTGTGTGTGTGTGAAATAGAGAGAAACAGCTGTCTAACCTTACATAGAAAGTGTGAAAGAAGATGCATAGAGAAAGATAAAAGGTTAAGATTATGTATGTAACTGCAATACAACATTATTATTATTATTATTATTATTAAATGACTTGTGGGTGAATTATTTAATGAATTTGGTGAGTAAACTATACAGTGATTATTATTATTATTATTATTATTAAATGACTTGTGGGTGAATTATTTAATGAATTTGGTGAGTAAACTATACAGTGATTATTATTATTATTATTATTATTAGGTTTGTTGTTTTGTAATGATAAGAGTCACTTGGTAAACTATTCATTACAGTACATTCACAATAATCAATTAATAACTTCTCTTTCCATGTAACCTGTGTAAGAATTTCTGTGGCCAACTGTACATGGGTTGATTCCACAGTGGTATTGGTTTGTTAGCTTCCCAACCAACCAACCACACTTGTAAGGCTTCATTATTTTCCAAAAGGTGAGTATCCGTATTCACAAAATCTATCCAACAGTTAGATAATGATGATCACTGTATAGTTTACTCACCAAATTCATTAAATAATTCACCCACAAGTCATTTAATAATAATAATAATAATAATAAAAATAATAATACCAGTAATAATAATAGTAATAATAATAACAATAATAATAATAATAATAACAATAATAATAATAATAATAATAATAATAACAATAATAATAATAATAATAATAATAATAATAATAATCACTGTATAGTTTAATCACAAAATTCATTAAATAATTCACCCAGAAGTCATTTACACGGCTAAAATTCTTTTGTTTGCGTGCTTACAAACCAATACCAACCACTGTGGAATGGACCCTATATATATACAGGCATCCCAGATAATATTATTGAAATGTTACCCAAAATAAAATATATTGGTAAAAAACATACATACAGTTGGTGTCAAATATAATGATCCATATAGGAGCACCACATATAAGAGTTTGACAGCTTCCCTCTGTTCCTTAGATGATAAACTTTCCAATAAATAGGTTAACTACCATCTTTTAATTTAATACAAGCAGCTACACACTACTTAAAACAATAACACACACACACACAGGTTAACTACCATCTTTTAATTTAATACAAGCAGCTACACACTACTTAAAACAATAACACACACACACACACACGCGTTAACTACCATCTTTTAATTTAATACAAGCAGCTACACACTATTTAAAATCATATATGTGAATGTGAAAACATTAGACAGTAAATTGTTTGAGATACCCATATGTGGATGAATATTATTGACCACGACTGTACATACATACACACATACATCCCTCACTCTCAGATGTTATTGTGTATTAATTACTGTCTCTAGGTATTCCAAGTACACCTGTATATTTATTAGTGCTGGTAACTGTACAATGGAGATGTTATTGTGTATTAATTACTGTCTCTAGGTATTCCAAGTACACCTGTATATTTATTAGTGCTGGTAACTGTACAATGGAGATGTTATTGTGTATTAATTACTATCTCTAGGTATTCAAAGTACACCTGTATATTTATTAGTGCTGGTAACTGTACATGCATATCCTGAGACAGTTTGGGACCAAGTTCCTCACACCCCCCAGACATTGACATCTGTTACCACCACTAAACCCACCTCCCAGACACACCACCAGACACCACAACAAGATCAAACCTATCAGAAAAGTGCCATACCAACCAACCATAGTTAATACAATAAATAACTCCTAAGAATAACACACACACACACACACACACACAGGCCTACACTGCACTACAATGTTAATCCACTCCTATATCATTTTAAGTGTAATATGTATATTTTCAGTCTATTAGCTGCCATTAATCAATAAACTGTATATTATTATTATTATTATTTATTATTACATACATATACGAGGCCTTCATCTCCACACTGGAGGTAGCCTCGTCACGTCACACACCCTCCCAAACACATAATAATATACATACATACACACACATACATATACGAGGCCTTCCTCTCACACACCCTCCCAAACATAGATCCCCCCCCGCTCCCCCCACACACACACTCACACACACGTACTACATCTCAACCCCCCGATCCCTACACATAAGTGTACTAAATAGACTCACCAAAATTGGTTGTGTAGTGAAGGTAAGGTTGTAGTGAGTTTTCTTTCTTATTATTATTATTAATCCATTATTATTATATTACTTCCTTAATAAGTGGTATGGATCTGTTCATAATTATCTGGCCCACTTACTGTTTTATATACTCTAATTAAATGTGGCACACTGGGGTAAATGAGTTTGACAACCCTGATGTAGACTGTAGAATGTATGTCTCCAGATACAAGTCCAACACTGTCTTCACCAATGTCCACTACACTTCTTCCTGACCTTGGTGACCTGGGGGTGACACAGAGCCATAAGTCTATCTATCTATCTATCTATAGCTGTGACACCTCACTGGCCACGGCAAAAGTGTGTCCAGTTATCCCTGTTCCAACACTCCCTCCTCCCTCTCCCCCTCACATACTCTTCCACTCTGTTCCAACACTCCCTACTCTTTACTCTCACATTACATACTTTCCAACACTTCCTTCTTACTCTTTACTCTCACATACTCTTCCACTGTGTTGTGTCATCTAACCAGTGGTCTGCCTCTCACACCAGGTGCCACAACTTCACTTTTATACACCTATAAGTCAATTGTAGATGGATTCACTGAGGAAGTAATATTGAAATAATGATGAATGAACAATACTCCTTAATTAAATTGGTTTCTGTATATGCAACCATTTCATAACTTAATTCAATATCCTGTGAATCTATTGTACAGTTACCAGCACTAATAAGTATACAGGTGAGTAATTAATACACAATAACATCTCCATTGTACAGTCACCAGCATTAATAAGTATACAGGTGTGCTTTGAATAACCTAGAGATAGTAATTAATACACAATAACATCTCCATTGTACAGTTACCAGCACTAATAAGTATACAGGTGTACTTGGAATACCTAGAGATAGTAATTAATACACAATAACATCTCCATTGTACAGTTACCAGCACTAATGAGTATACAGGTGTGCTTGGAATACCTAGAGACAGTAAATAAATGCAAAATAAAATCTCCATTGGAATTTGTTCGTTGGTGAATTGATGGACTGTTCAAAGCTTCAACCAAAGCTGTATACTTATTAGCAGGTTGTTTCTGGACGACAGCCCACTCCAAACCATCACCATGACACACACACACACACACAGCCCACCTGAGTCAAAGCATGAGATCTGAAGCAGGTGGTTTCTGGTTGACAGCCCACTCCAAACCATCACCATGACACACACATACACACACACCATGGAACAGGTGAGTAACTGTTGTCATCACATCTTCACCAAATGGCTGTAATGATAATATTAACATTAATAATTTGGTAAAGGTAAATGTTCAGGTATTGTCCCACACACACAAACACACACACACAGGGTCCATTAAGTTACTCTATTAAGAACCCTGTGATCGTGTATGAAAATTGGAGGCTTTTGATTCCTCCTGACTATGCCACGAAACAAGCTCCTTCCATATAGGTGTGTGTGTTTCGTGACAATATTTGAAGGACTCATTTACCTCCAATTATGTGACTACAACACAGGGTCCCTTAATATGAACAAGTACAGTATTAATGGTAAATCTGGAGCAAATAATTCCTCCAAACTATTCCAAGCAACAGGGCCACTATTAATTTTGTTTATGTATTAAGTAAAATGTGCTGAGAGTTATAATCAACAATTCATAACAGAAAACATATAATGTATGTATTGTATAGATCAACTGTATATTATTATTATATTTCATACACCATCTTTGTATACTACTCAACATTATCATTTCTCACCTTGATAAATCATTGCAGTTGAGTTGATATAAGCAGATATCTGTAGTAATCATGTTAATGTGTTCACCAAACACTCCATTAATATATGTACAACAACTTGACTGTGTGATACCTGCCAAGGATGCAACACAACACCCCATTCTATTAAACACATTATTGAAGACTGCAACGAACACAACCACACAACACAACACCCCATTCTATTAAACACATTATTGAAGACTGCAACACACACAACCACACTCACCAACAACACAACACAACACCCCATTCTATTAAACACATTATTGAAGACTGCAACACACACAACCACACTCACCAACAAAACAACACAACACAACACCCCATTCTATTAAACACATTATTGAAGACTGCAACGCACACTCACCAACAACACAACACAACACCCCATTCTATTAAACACATTATTGAAGACTGCAACACACACAACCACACTCACCAACAACACAACACAACACCCCATTCTATTAAACACATTATTGAAGACTGCAACACACACAACCACACTCACCAACAACACAACACAACACCCCATTCTATTAAACACATTATTGAAGACTGCAACGAACACAACAACACTCACCAACAACACAACACAACACCCCATTCTATTAAACACATTATTGAAGACTGCAACGAACACAACAACACTCACCAACAACACAACACAACACCCCATTCTATTAAACACATTATTGAAGACTGTAACGAACACAACAACACAACACAACACCCCATTCTATTAAACACATTATTGAAGACTGCAACGAACACAACAACACTCACCAACAACACAACACAACACCCCATTCTATTAAACACATTATTGAAGACTGCAACGAACACAAACACACTCACCAACAACACAACATACACTCTCTGAGGGCACTGTGGGAAAGCTCGGTTCAGGCCATGACCTTCCTCAGGAGCTCCGGGCTGCTCGGCCAGACACCTTGAGGAACTTCAACAACAACAACAACTGCTATCCACAAATCTGTAACAAAATACAACCTAATTAATTATTTTAGAATTACTACATTATTATATTATTATTATTATATTATACTACAATTATATTACAACTATATTATATTATTATTATATTATACTACAATTATATTACAATTATATATTATTATTATTATTATACTTTGACAAACATGGAGGAGAAGTGAGAGAAATGGAAGGTGAGGAGAGAAGGTTTGTCAAGTTGAAAATTACATTATGGAAATATATACTTCAGAGGCTCGTAAAAAAAAAAAAAAAAAAAAAAAAAACCCCGGAGGGGCTTCTTAAGGAGGTGCAAGAGTAGGGGGACAGGCTTGGGAGGGGTTTAGGGGGGTGCGGGAGTAGGGGACAGGCTTGGGAGAGGGAGAGAGATATCACTCACAAACACAGACAAATATTATAATAATACTGTGTGTGTGTGTGACAAAACAAACACACACAGATATTATAACAACAATATAACATTGTGTGTGTGACAAATACACACACACACACAGTTTTGATAACGACATTAACATTTTGTGTGTGTGTGTGTGTGTGCAGAGAGAAATATCAGACACACACAATATGTTACTGTTATTATATTACCTGTGTGTGTGTGTGTGTGTGTGTGTGAAGAGAGAAACATCACACACACACACACACACAGTAACTTCATAAAACACTCACAGTAACTAGTGATTCTTGTGAAGTAGTAGTAGTAGTAGTGGTAGTTGTTGTAGTAGTTGTAGTAGTAGTGGTGGTGGTAGTAGTGGTGGTGGTAGTAGTGGTGGTGGTAGTAGTGGTGGTATTAGTAGTAGTAGTAGTAGTAGTAGTAGTAGTAGTAGTGGTGGTGGTAGTAGTAGTAGTAGTAGTAGTAGTGGTGGTAGTAGTAGTAGTAGTAGTAGTAGTGGTGGTAGTAGTAGTAGTAGTGGTGGTGGTAGTAGTAGTAGTAGTAGTAGTAGTAGTAGTGGTGGTGGTAGTAGTAGTAGTAGTAGTAGTGGTGGTAGTTATAGTTGTTAAGTCTCTTGTACAACTACACTCCACAAATCTGTAACAAAATACAACCTAATTAATTTAAAGGAAATTATTCAACTTTATAATAATAACACAGAATATTATTTCTGGCTTAACCATGGTGAAACTATCACTCTCATCCCATTGAAGGATTATTAAATTGGTTGCAAAAATTTTGAACAATAAGCATTTTCTCCAATACAGTATTGTCAATAAGGGTCGATTCCACAGTGGTATTGGTTTGTTAGCTTCCCAACCAACCACACTCGCCAACAACACAACATACACTCTCTGAGGGCACTGTGGGAAAGCCCGGTTCAGGCCATGACCTTCCTCAGGAGCCCGGGGCTGCTCGGCCAGACACCTTGAGGAACTTCAACAACAACAATAAAAGAACATCCCCAGGCTATTGTATCAATTCACATAACTTGTGTACCTCTCATGGCTCCAATATCATATATCATTATGTATATACTCTGTAGGACTTTCCTTTTCCTAGCCCTAGCTATCATTTGCTAGGTGTCAGAAAAAAACACTGTTCACTTGAAATATATGGTATTTTCCTAATACACTCGACACTTGAAATATATGGTATTTTCCTAATACACTCGACCCTTGATTTAATGGCCCCCCATTTAAAGGATTTCAGATTTAACAGACACTTTTTGCTACCAGACAATCATTATGCATCAGACAGAAAGTGTGTTACTTGAAAATATTATGTGCACTAACTAGGTGTCAGTGTGGCTGTAAAGGTAAGGAAGGAGGTGTTGGTAGTCCACTGTCCAAGGACCCCTCAATATTTTATCCAGGTGGTGTAGCCTTTAATTAAGGGACCCTGTGATGTAGTCAGAAAATTGGAGGTAAATGAGTCCTTCAAATATTATCACGAAGCACTATCTACGTGGAAGGAAGGAGCTTGTCTGGTGGCATAGTCAGGAGGAATCACGAGACATCAACCAAGTCTCAAAAACCATCACAGGGTCTTTAATTAATCATACCAAAGGTTTGAGGAAAAACTTGACAAAAAAAAGAACATAACTGTATTACTCCATGTTGAACCAGCACAACCTTCCAAGCACTTGAACAGAACATAACTGTATTACTCCATGTTCAACCAGCACAACCTCCCAAGCACTTGAACACTTAGTACAAGTGTTGTAACACACCAAATAGTAATGGTACAAAGATATCCAATTAACAATAACTATAGCAAGTCTTCTTAAGAGGGTGGGTTGGCTTTCTGTGAACACAAATGAGAGTGGTAAGAGAAAGCCCATGTCTCCTCACTAACTCAAGAAACAATAAGTAACAATATAATATATATAATGGGTGGAGGAGTGCGGGAGTAGGGGGACAGGCTTTAGGGGGGTCCGGGAGTAGGGGGACAGGCTTGGGGGGGGGGGGGGGTTTAGGGGGGTGCGGCAATAGGGGGACAGGGTTCGGGTGGGTATAAAGCCTGTCCCCTATTCCCGCACCCCCCTAACACATATTGTGTTGTACAGTCACAGACAATAATATTCATCCACATTGGGTTGACTCATGTAAATGTTTGACAGCTTCCCTCTGGTTCTAATAAATAGGTTAATTACCATCTTCTATTTCACTAAAAGCAGTAATTACTGACTAGTCAAAACAACAACTACATAATAACAAAACATGAAAATATTCAATAGCAATTATCACATAAATGTTTTCTTTCTTCCTCCCTCTCTCACTATCTCTATCTAACTGTTCCTAATAAATAGGTTAATTACCATCTTCTATTTCACTAAAAGCAGTAATTACAGACTAGTCAAAACAACAACAACAACAAATACATAATAACAAAATATGAAAACTTTAGATAGTAATTTGTTAGAGTTACCTATAGGTGGATGATTAATTATTGTCCGTGACTGTACATAGATACAAGATCATTGATATGGAATAAAGTTGGGGCCAAAATTAATATCTTGCAATATTTAATGCCAGCAGAATTTATTGAGTGAAAATGATGAGAGTAAAAACCATCTACCATTACTCATATATTTTCCTGTCTTGAAGATAGATTTAATATTAATATACCTTGGTATGAAATAACCAATAAATATTTACTTACTTACTTACTTACTCTCTCTAGTAGGCTCTCAATATAAGATGAAAATACATTTATCACTATCCTTTGAACACACACACACATACACACCAGTACTATAATAATATTCTTGTACTGAAAACACACACACTGTTTGACTGTTGTTGCCAAGATGAAAACACACACACACACACACACACACATATACATACATATACGAGGCCTTCCTCTCCTGACTGGAGGTAGCCTCGTCACGTCACACACCCTCCCAAACAAAATGCCCCTAACATAGAACCCCCCCCCCCCACATACACATACACTCTACATCTCAACCCCCCAATCCCTGTTTTAGGAGGGAGCAGCCCCCCACCACACAACCACATCTCCTTGTGGCACTACAAGGGGTACAGTTATGTTTACATCCATAGTAAGGCCTGATAACAAAAACTGGTTTATCCCTACCATTTCACTACAGGGTAAACTCTCCCTTCACTTCACACACTTACCATTATTGTATTGTGAGGTATATAGTTGGTACTGTTGTGAAGGTTAGGTAAGATAAGGTAAGGTAAGGTAAGGTAAGGTTAGGTAAGGTAAGGTAAGGTAAGGTATTATAGTTGGTATTGTTGTGAAGGTAATGGGTGTCATCCTCTATTCAAAACCGATAAAGCTGTGAAAATCCAATGTATTGTGTCACCATACATACATCCTGAAAAAACATATACAAATTAGTACTGCACTCTTACATGTTAACTCAATACTATTTTTTTTTTATCTATGTTCCGACACTGGACATAGACTTAATCAAGCCCGTTACCGTGGCCCAGGTCAACTGCTGCTCATACACACACGTCACGACTTCCGAACTGGTACCCAGCCACAGAGGGAGGGAAGTGAGGGTTATTCCCAAATACTGCAGCTGTTATGGTACCAGTGAGGGTGTTATGGTACCAGTGAGGGTGTTATGGTACCAGCGAGGGTGTTATGGTACCAGTGAGGGTGTTTTACGACGTTTGGTGGCCTTATAGTTAGTGCCTCAAACTCAAATCGGAAGAGTAAATATTCTCAGGCCCTCACCTGAGAGGATCGATCTCCCGACCTCTAGGATATGAGTCCAGAACACTAACCACTCGGCCACCTCCCCTACTACTATGGGTAATATACAAGAAGAACATTGATGGTATTAATGATGGTAATTTATCAGTATAATGCTGGACTCCATATATAAATTATTAATGTATTGTATACAGAGTATGTAAAGGAGAGTAACATGAGGGACAGTAGGGCTGGACCAAGTAAGGAGGGAGTGTTGGAACAGGGACAACTGGAGACACTTCTGCCGTGGCCATCCCCTTGGAGGGAGTGAGGTTATAAATACACTGTTACATATTAACTCAATACTATGGGTAATATACAACAACAATGGTATGATGAATTATACAAATTAGTATTATACTGATACATGTTATCTGAAGACAATTATTAATACAATAAATCCTCACTAATAAATATATATAATTGTTAATGATATAATATAACATATAATATAACACTGCTTTGCGCAGTGGCAATATCGTAACCAATGAGGTCGAGGATTGCTACTGTGCTTAACTGCTATCAGTATTGGGAAAAGCAAGAACCTCGGTGACCTACCCCTCCCCAGGAAGGGTAGGTAAGCCTTACCCCGCCTCCAAGCGGTGACCTCGGGGGTACACCTCCTTTTTTTATCTAGTTTTTATCCATTCAGGAGGTGGAGCCAAAGGGGAAGGCGGTGTGGGGGTGAGACCTAGCTTCCCCCACATATAGGTTTTAAGGTTTTTATTGTATTTTTATTGTATTTTAGTGTTTTTAAGATTTTAATTTCTATGACTGCATGTTTTTATATTTTGTGATAATTTCTTTTAAATTTATGACCTTGTTTTTAGCTTTTGACAATGCCGACGGCCCGTGTCCCTCCGGGAATGAGCACTGCATTGGCCTTGCCAGCCATCAGTGGCCCCCCAATGGGGGAGTGGACAGATATGGCTACTGGCGGGGGAGGGTCTCCGGGTTGCCCTGTAGAGGGAGTAGGGAAGAGGGATTGTATGAGAGTGGTAGCTATGAATGTGAATGGAATGACGGATGGGACCAAGAGGCGAAAGATTGTAGAATGTTTTAAGAAAGGAAGAGTGGATGTGATGGGAGTGACGGAGACACACGTGAAAGGATGTGGAGTGGTTGAGTGTCAGGAAGGAAGGGAGAGTGGACTGTGGGAGGGAATGGAGGGAGGAGTAGTATGGACGGGCATGAATGAAAAGAGTAAAGGAAGAGGGAAGGAAGGGTGTGCGCTGTTGGTGTCTCCGTGGGTGTGGAAGGGAGTGGATGGACATGGGTGGAATGGATCGAGGATTGTATGGATGACTGGAAAGATTGGCTTGGTGAAGTATGCTTGGGTGTGTGCTTATGCACCAGTGAATGAAAAGAGTAAGACAGGGAGAGAGAAGATGAGAGTGTTTTGGGAAGAGCTGAATGCATGTCTGAGAGGAATTGATAATGGAAGGAGAATAGTGATGATGGGAGACATGAATGGAAAGGTGGGAGGTGAGGAAGTGGGGAATATTGTGGGTAAATGGGGTGTAGAAGGAACAAATGAGAATGGTGAATATCTGGTGGATGTCTGTGCTGAGAGGGGGTTGTTCTTGGCGAACACCTTCTTTCAGCACAAGATGATCCACAGGTATACATGGAAGAGAAGGGATGAGAGAGGAGAGCAGAAGAGTTTGATTGATTATGTGGCAGTGGATGAAAGGTTGAGGAAGGATGTGTATGACGCAAAAGTAGTGAGAGGAATGGTCCATTGCTCCGACCATTTTGCGGTGTTGGTGAGGATGAAGGTTAGGGTTAAGTGGGAGTATAGTAGGAGGGATGAAGGGGTGAGGAATAAGAGGGTGGTGGCTAGTGGGAAATTAGATGTAGAAGAGTATAGGGAGGAATATAAGAGGAGGGTGGGTGAGGCGCTGGGGGATGTAAGGATGGGGATAGGGGAGGGAGTGGGAGTGAATGCGGTGTATGAAATGTTTAAGATGAGAGTATTAAGGACAGCAGCAGAGGTAGTAGGATATAAGTCACAGAAGAGGGGCAAGAAAGGGAGTGCTTGGTGGACAGAAGAAGTGAAAGATGCTGTAGAGGATAAGAGGAAGGCATATCGGAGAACACTACAGAGGAATGTGCCGGAAGAAGTGAGAGAGAGATGGAAAAGAGAATATAATGTGTGTAAGAGACAAGTGAAAATGATGGTGAGTGAGAGTAAAAGGAGAGTGGATGAGGAGTTTGGTATGAAGCTGAGTGAAAAGTTTAAAGAGAACAAGAAATTATTCTGGAAGGAGGTTAAAAGAGAAAAAGGAGAAGGAAAGTCTGGTAGTGTGAGAATGAAGAGAGAGGATGGAGTTACTGTGAGTAGAAGTGAGGAAGTGAAAGAAGTGTGGAAGAGGCATTTTGATGGTCTGATGAATGGGGGGACGGGAGGGGAGGCGGTGGTGACATGCATGGGGATGGAGGCAGGTGGTAGACGACAGGGTGTACAGGGAGATTTAGGAAGGGAAGAGGTTAGGAAAGCAATAGGAAAGTTGAAGATGGGAAAGGCACCGGGGGTGGATGGGATAACTGCTGAAATGTTAAAGTGTGGGGGGGAGGTAGTGGTGGAGTGGATGTTGCTTATATGTACATTGGCCTGGAGGCAGGGAGAGGTGCCAGAGGATTGGAGGAGAGCCATAATTGTACCTTTGTATAAGGGGAAGGGAAGTAAGGATGAGTGTGGTAGCTATAGGGGAATAAGCCTTCTTAGTGTACCGGGGAAGGTTTACGGGAAGGTTCTGACTGAGAGACTGATGGAAGTAACAGGGAATAAAGTTAGTGAGGAGCAGGGAGGGTTCAGAAAGGGTAGAGGATGTGTGGACCAAATATTTGCATTAAAATCAATAGTGGAGAAGTATATTGGGAAGGGTAAGAAGTTGTATGCTGCCTTCATGGACTTGGAGAAGGCATATGATAGAGTTGATAGGAAAGCTATGACAGAGGTGTTGAGAATTTATGGAGTTGGGGGGCCTTTACTGAAAGGCATTGAGGCTTTTTATGCAGATGCAAAAGCATGTGTACGGGTAGAGGGTGATCTAAGTGAGAGTTTTAATATTAGTGTAGGGCTGAGACAGGGGTGTGTTATGTCACCATGGCTGTTCAATATATATATGGATGGTTGTATGAGAGAGGTGAAAGCCAAAGTGAATGGTCTGGGGGTGAAGTTGAGGTTGAATGAAGCAAATTGGTCCCTGGTGGCAAGTTTGTTTGCAGATGACACTGTGCTGATGGCTGAGAGTGAAAGGAATTTACAGAGAGTGGTGGACGAATTTCAGTCTGTGTGTAAACGAAGGAAATTGAAGGTGAATGTGGGTAAAAGTAAAGTGATGGTATTTGAAAGAGCAGAAACTGAAGTGATTGACTTTGCTACACCTTACAGAGTGGCT
>JAWQEG010002185.1:242500-246322 GCA_033782935.1 Petrolisthes cinctipes | reverse complement strand
CAATGGAGATCTTATTTATGTATTTATTTACTGTCTCTAGGTATTCGAAGCACATCTGGATACTTATTAATTAATGCTCGTGACTGTACATTAACCTATTTATTGGGAAAAATTTCTCGGCAAACGAGCAGAAGGAAGAGCTGTCAAAACGTTCAATGTGGATGATTATTACATGTGGGAGGTGGGAAGGTATAGCACAGCTTCCCTTCCTTAAACTCAGACCTTTCGTGATTGTCTGTCTGTCCATACGATGTTTTTGGAGTATAATTATAACTATTTTAAACTACGGTATCTTAGTCATTCTCACCTATATGGATTAGGGGGAGACCAGTTTTTATCTTTGCAGTAATTACGTAGAGGTGTCGGCAAGGTGTGTAGCTTCGTAATTGCCAAAAGTAAACATCCCGTAAGTCTGGGTTTGAACTGCAGGTGTGGTGTGTGTGTGTGTGTGTGTGTGTGTGTGTGTGTGTGTGTGTCTCCCATATACCACGTGTTCTATTTTCCCCCTTTTGTCTCAATTTACAAAGTGTTTCCCCTCGCAAAGTTTAATGAGTTGTTGTTGTGTTACCGTTCTGTCAAAGTGTTTATTATTTAGTATATTCCAAACGCCTTTTTTTTTTATTATTAATTGCAGTCATTCATCAGCACATTGTAAAAGCACACATATATATTTTTTAGTACACCCTATTATTTATACAGCTGTACTTGTTTGTTGTCTTTATGATCAAGTCGTCCGCTAGTCCCACAGCCTCAAAGAAAACGTGGCACACCATAATTATGCTTGAACATCCGTAGTGTGGGACGATGGCACAGTACCGTTACGATGACCCTGTATTGTGTCAAGGGAGTCATCGTACAGATAACGGACCACGCTATTGTCAACACCATGAACCATCTTTGTTGCATAAGGTCACGTGGAGGCACACCGTAGAAGATAACTTGGGGGAACTTCAACAACAACAACAATAACTTGGGGGTCATCTTGTGTAGTTCCCGGCCAGCTAAGTGTCATACATGGAGGGCCACAACAATAGGAATTAAGCCACGTTGTCCTCATGGTGGTGGCGTCTCAGGGGTGGAGCCAGGGACGAGTTGAATGTGTGGAGAAGCGAATGGAAGGAAGGAACGAAGGGATCTGGGAAAGTATAGGGGCAAGGAAGGGGGGTAGAGAGAAATTGACAAAAGAAGGAGAGTAGGTAAGGTAAAAGTGGTGGAGAGAAATTGACAAAGGAAGGAGGATAGTAGGCAAGGAAGGAGGGAATAAAGAGAAATAAACAAGGGAAGGAGAGTAGGCAAGTTAAAGGGGTAGAGAGAAATAGACACAGAGGAGAGAGAGTGATGTGAGAGTAGGCAGGGAATGGGGAAGGTATAATAGGTAAGAAAAGAGGAAGGATAGTAAGCTGGAGGTGGAACGAGTGGAAGAATATATAGGAAGGATTGGGTGGAAGGAAGGAGAGTTAAGAAGAGATGACTGAAGGGAAGACTAGCTACCTCGGCATCTCTCTCTCTCTCTCTCTCTCTCTCTCTCTCTCTCTCTCTGGAGTAATAATATCCCCCAATACATTTCTATCATTCTTTTTTTGTTTATCCTTTCATTCCTTTCCTCTCTTTTCTCTCCTCCTTCCTCTCTATTCACTACCACATTATTCCTTCGCCAAAGGCTTTTCCTCCTCCTTTATCTTTCTCGCTCTATTTATCTTATTTTCTTGTTTCTCTTCTTTATATATTTTCGTTTCCACACATCATCTCCTTCTCTATAAAACTTTTCCTCGTTCCTCGTCTTTCCAATTTTCTTCTCTCCCAAGTTGTCACCATTTGTTATTCTCTCTCCCTCCCTGTCTTTTTCCTCTCTACACTCTCCCCCCACCTACTCCCTCTCCTCCTTCTCCCTCCCTTGTTTACTCTCCTCCTCCTCCTCTCCTCCTCCTCCTACTCACTCCTCCTCCTCCCTCCTCCTCCTCCTCTTCTTCTTCTTCCTCCTCCTCCCCTTGTTTACTCTCCTCCTCCTCCTCCTCCCTTGTTATACTCTCCTCCTCCTCTCCTCCTTCTCCTCCCTTGTTTACTCTCCCTCCTCCTCCTCCTCCTCCTCCTCCTCTCTTCTTCCTCCTCCTCCTCCCCTTGTTTACTCTCCTCCTCCTCCTCCTCCCTTGTTTACTCTCCTCTCCTCCTCCTCCTCCTCCTCCTCCTCCTCCTCCTCTCTCCTTGTTTACTCTCCTCCTCCTCTTCCTCTGCGTCCTCATGTCAAATATTTATCCCATGTTAACGTCTTTTTCTCTTCCCTTATAACACATGGGGCTTCTTCCTTCCTCGTCATCCCATAACTTCTTTCTTCCTTTTTGTTTTTGTAAGTTTACGTTTCTTTATTCCCTTCCTTCTGTTATTATCCTCTTTTCTATTTTCGTTCAGTCATTTCTTCTTTACAAACTACTTCTTCCATTATCCACTTATTTTTCTCCTTCCTTCCTTCCTTTCCTTCCTTCCTTACAAGTTTTCTTACTTTCCTTCAGTCGTTCCTTCCTCTTTTTCTTCCTTCGTCACACTCTTTCTTCTCCTCCCCTTCCTTTCGTCTCTCCATTCCTTTTGATAATTTTATACAGTATACTTCACCAAGCAGGCAACAACACCTAGAAGAACGGACCCAGATCCAGATACGGGCTTTCCTCGTATTGGTTCCTGACGTAGGAGAGAGGGTGTGGCTTGGGAGGGTTCCAGTTGGCGGGAGGAGGCAAGTCTGTGTTCCTGAGACGAGGTGAGGGACAGGGGGCGAGGGCAGGAAGCAACACCGAGGAGAAACAGAACAATCTTGCCAGCAGCACATCGGCACTCCATACACACACGTCTGATGCCACCCCTGCAACAACAACATCAACAACAACATCAGTACAATACGAGCACCAATATATTTAGGTTACATTTATTATTACATTATTGAATACGCGCGTATAAATTATCTTTCCAACGGCAACTCCATACACCTGCAACAACAACACCGCCAATGTAATTATTTTTTACAAATGATTAACAACAATAACAACAACAACAACATCAGTATCATACGAGTTATATTCATGAGTATTTAGGATATGACATTACAACGCATATTATCATCTTTCCAACGGCACTCCCATACATAATATTCCTATCTGACGACACAACCAGGTCCTGTCTCTCTATAAGTTTATGAAGCCAGTTACCGAGGACCAAGTCAACTCCCCTCCCACACACACACACACACACAAACACGTCATGACTTCCGAATTGGCAACCCAGCCACAGAGAGGGGGATGTAAGGGTACAGCCACAATCAAATATCCACAGACACTTTCCTTCCATCGTAGTAAAATATCTTGGTAATAAAGAACAACACGTGTATGATTTTGAAGCACCTCATAAAAATAATCGAGGGGGTTGAGTTGACATATGGTGTTGTAAGATTATATTTTGATATGATACTAATTTATTTACACGATGGAAGGAAAGTGTCTGTGGTTATTTGATTGTGGCTGTACATTCCAAACAACAGTGGTTGTTGTGTTACCAGTGAGGGTGTTTTACGACGTTCGGTGGCCTCTATCGGTTGAGAGGGGATAGTAAACTTTGGATAGATTGGAGCACCACAATTCCTCCAAAGTATGCCAGGAAACAGACCCAGATGAAAAAAAAATAATGGTATCCTGTTGTCTGGCATAGTTTGGAGGAATCATTTGCTCTAGATTTACCCCCCCAAAACAATGTGCTGAACTCCATTTTTACAAGAATAAATATTCTCAGCCCCTCACCAAGTCGGAAAAAAAAAAAAAAAATCTCAAACAACACCAACAA
>JAWQEG010002185.1:210000-240000 GCA_033782935.1 Petrolisthes cinctipes | reverse complement strand
AACTCTCTCTCTCCAACACACCCCACCCAAAATGTTACAGTGTCAGTGTGATAATAATCCAGAGACAGTGACCATGGACTCATTACTAAACACATACTTCACTTGAGCTGGTTTTTGTTGACATAAGCTAATACGATTTGCACTTTTTACCAGATTTCTTCACCATCACCTGAATCAAGGTTGTATTATTGGAAAAACTGGTTTGGAGTGAGTTTCAGAACCGGAGTTGTCTTGGATTTAGGTGTGTGTGTGTGTGTGTGTGTGAATACATCTTCTCACAAATGAAGGATAATGATGATGAAGTGAAGGAGGAGGAAGGAGGAGGAGAGGAGGATAAAAAGAAGAAGGAAAGTCAGAATAAGTATAAAAAATAAAAACGACTAGACACAGACTGATAGAAAGAGAGACAGAGACGGATAGAGTCACACACACAATATGACATCACTCTGAGCCTAAAGGAATGCGTAGTGTTGTATACGTCTAGCCTAATACCCAACTTGGACAGGACACGGGGTTAGGCTGCGTGGATCATTGAGAACTCGTCTCCTGAATAATAAACAACACGTAGCACACTCCCAACTGACGCAGACTCACATGTAAATACGCGCTGGGAAAACTACTGTACAGCCACAATCAAATATCCACCCCACACTTTCCTTCCATTGTAGTATATATCTTGGTAATAAAGAACATACACGTGTATAATTTTGCAGCACCACATAATAATGATTGAGGGGGTTGAGTTGACGTAAGGTGTTTATATGATTATATTTTGATATGATATTGATTTATTTGCACGATAGAAGGAAAGTGTCGGTGGATATTTGATTGTGGCTGTACCTATCGATAAGAATGGATGTAACGAAGAGAGAGGGTTTGTTTGTATGTATACTGCATGGAAAACTGAAGGCACAGATTAGGAGAAAATGAGATCATGCAGACTCAAGGCCTTATAAACACGGTGGAAAAACTATCTATCTATAAAAATGGATAGAGCAAGAGAGAGAGGGTATGTATGTGTGTGTACAGAGTGGAGACTGAAACTTAGAACGGGGCGAAGAAAGAGAGTGTGGGTATGTACTGTACTGAACTGAAGACTGAAATAAGAACGGGTGGGACGAAGAAAGTGTATAAATTATGTAGTATGTAGGTAGGTACTGTGTAGAGATTGATATAAGAACGGGTGAGATGAAGAGAACGAGTGGGTATATAATTATGTATGTACTACGTGGAAACTGAAGGCACAGATTGGGAGAAAATGAGAGCGGATGTGAATGTAAGAGCGTGTTTTGTTCTGTGTGGAGGCTATTATGTATACACGTTTTAAGAGAGTGTAATAGCTGGTGTTACTTAATTAATGGATATTGTTGTCTGTCAGTCTAGAGCTTGTACGATCCTCAAGGGGGGGAGTGCAGTGTTGGTAAATCTGGAGTATCTTATTCATCCAAACTATTTCAAGCAACAACAGGACACCATTATTGTTGTTTCATCTGGTCCTGTTTCCTGGTATACATTGGAGGAATTTGTTACTCCAGATTTACCAGCACTGCATATGGTCTAGTTGAACTGTTAGGTCATGCTGAGTTCAGTTGCATATTGGCCCTACTTAGAAAGAAATGGGGAAAGAGGGAGGGAAATCCCATATCATGGAATATTTTTCACGAAAGTATAGTTTTACACACACACACACACACACACACACAACACACACACACACACACAGACACACACACACACACAGACACACGCACACACAGACACACACAGACAGACAGACAGACACACACACACACACACACACACACACACACACACACACAACAGACAGACAGACAGACAGACAGACAGACAGACAGACAGACAAGCAGGCCAGTTGGTTACCAAACACTTGCCCCGGGGTGGTACAGGTGTCGAGGTGTGGGACGTGATTCTGAAGTTGTTGTTGGTTGGCTGCTGCATGTGAACGTGTGACCTAAAGTTGACCTGGACCCCCTCACGCTTGGCCTCACCCGACCCATTTCCCACCTTGGTATGGCAGTGATCACCCCACACTCCTTTCTTTCCGTTAAGGTGTATTTAAGGGGGGTGCGGGAGTAGGGGGACAGGCTGGGGGGAGGAGGTATTGGGGGTGCGAGAATAGAGGGACAGGCTTGGAGGGGTGGGAGGTAGAAAGCCTGTCCCCTATTTCCGCACCCCCCTAAACACCCCCCCCCCCAAGCCTGTCCCCCTACTCCCGCACCCCCTTAAGATCGACGAAGTTACCGTACAAAAAAAAAACACCCCTTTCTTTCCGTTATGTATATTTAAGATCGACAAAGTTACCTTCGCAAAAAAAAATAAAACCACTCCTTTCTTTTCACAAGTGCATAATTATACGATCGATGAAATCCTTGCCCCCCAAAAAAGCAACAAACATTCCATTCTTCCACAAGTGCATTGATGATGAAAGCCCCCCTAAATATAAAAATAAGTAAAAAAAATATAAAACATGCCATTCTCTCCATAAGTGGATTAAAGATTAAAAAAAAAAAAAAAAACCACGGTCCTTTCTTTTCACAAGTTGCCGCCCAAAATTCACACGACAAGTGCATTTACGATGACGCTCCCGCGCCAAAGTTTCTCTTGCAGGATGTCTGAGTTCACTTCACTTCTCTCTAATTATTACTTAAGGACCCTGTGTTCGTGTATGAAAATTGGAGGCTTCTCTGATTCCTCCTGTCCATGCCACGAAACAAGTTCCTGCCATATAGGTGGTGTTTCGTGGCAATAATTGAAGGACTCATTCATCTCCAATTTTCTGACTACATCACAGGGTCTTAAGGGTCTTAGATCACACTGTTAAAAGAACCACATAACGCTAAAAAAGAGTATCTGAGAGAGAGAGAGAGAGAGAGAGAGAGAGAGAGAGAGAGAAGAGAGAGAGAGAGAGAGAGAGAGAGAGAGAGAGAGAGAGAGAGAGAGAGAGTTCGCAGGGTGGTTTAGCAGGTCGGGTCAGAGGTCAGGTGAGGGCGGAGGGACGTGAGAGTGGGAGTCTGGGTGGGGGGAAAGGGAGGGAAGTATATCTGTACTAAAAATCTCTCTCTCTCTCTCTCTCTCTCTCTCTCTCTCTCTCTCTCTATATATATATATATATATATATATAATATATATATATATATACTATATATATATATATATATATATATATATATATATATATATATATATATATATATATATACCACTACAATCACCATCACCACCACTACACCTAACCCCTCTATCAATATATCTACAACCACCATCACTATAACCACTATTAACACCACTACAACTAACCCCTCTATCAATACATCTACAACCACCATCACTATAACCACTATTAACACCACTACAACTAACCCCTCTATCAATACATCTACAACCACCATCACTATAACCACTATTAACACCACTACAACTAAACCCCTCTATCAATATATCTACAACCACCATCACTATAACCACTATTAACACCACTACAACTAACCCCTCTATCAATATATCTACAACCACCATCACTATAACCACTATTAACACCACCACAACTAACCCCTCTATCAATACATCTACAACCACCATCACTATAACCACTATTAACACCACTACAACTAACCCCTCTATCAATACATCTACAACCACCATCACTATAACCACTATTAACACCACTACAACTAACCCCCTCTATCAATACATCTACAACCACCATCACTATAACCACTATTAACACCACTACAACTAACCCCTCTATCAATACATCTACCACTTCTACTACTATTAACATAACTATAACTACCCCCTCATTATTTATCACTACATCCACCATCACCGCCATTACTCTGAAAAGAACTTCCATTATAATTATGTTGGTAATTTTAATGTAATTTAATTTTTTCCTTCGTGCTTCTTCATTCACTCAAGGTGGAAATGACGGTGTAATTTATACTAAATGAGAGAGAGAGAGAGAGAGAGAGAGAGAGAGAGAGAGAGAGAGAGAGAGAGAGAGAGAGCGTAAATAGCGTATAGGTGTGAAGGTATG
Organism: Petrolisthes cinctipes; assembly: GCA_033782935.1. Classification (NCBI taxonomy): domain Eukaryota; kingdom Metazoa; phylum Arthropoda; class Malacostraca; order Decapoda; family Porcellanidae; genus Petrolisthes; species Petrolisthes cinctipes. The sequence continues at coordinate 235,943 of JAWQEG010002185.1, read as the reverse complement.
ACTTAATTATTAAATGTGATATGTACGGTATACAGTGTGTGGTACTGTACATGTTTACCTTTATATCTAAAAATCACTATCCATACAATATTTCCAAGTTATTGTTGCATCATGTTGTGTAACTGAGAACATATGCACGTGTAAGGAACAGTGGAGCGAATCGTTAAGTAAGTGAGTGAGTAAGTTTTTGTGAATGGTCAAGGCAGGGTACGAGTGTCTGGTTGACTATGCTTTATATAATTATATCTTATTGTCCTCTTGGTGATGCTCTCTCCACCATTCACCCGAGAGAGAGAGAGAGAGAGAGAGAGAGAGAGAGAGAGAGAGAGAGAGAGAGAGAGAGAGAGAGAGAGAGAACAGGCTACCAAGAGGAAGTGAAAACCGAAAAGGGAATGTAACAGAAGAGGAAATAAACAAACCTGTGGAAGACGTGTGGGTGTTTCTGTGTGTGTGTGTGTGTGTGTGTGTGTGTGTGTTGTGTGTGTGGGTGGGGCAGGAGGTGGGAGAAGTAGGAAGGGGTGGAGCCAACAGGAAGGAAGGAAGGGAAGGGAAGGGAAGGCAAATACACTGAGAGAGAGAGAGAGAGAGAGAGAGAGAGAGAGAGAGAGAGAGAGAGGGAAAGTTAAGACGGTGGTGTGGCAGTACTACAAGAAAGTGACCGCCAGTGATGCAACTAACCAGACTCTCAATATGGTCACAGTGAAAGTGAAGGAGATAAGCAGATGCGTACACTTGTGGTTATAGTTGCTCTCTCTCTCTCTCTCTCTCTCTCTCTCTCTCTCTCTCTCTCTCTCTCCTCTTTTATCATCCCATCTCGTATTCTCTCTATATTCCTTCGTTCTTATTCTGATCACCCAATCTATTCCTTCCACTCATTTGTCTTCTGTTCCTTCCTCCCCAACTTCTTCTATGCACACACATCCTAACTATTTCCCTTCACCTACAAGACCAGTCATTTCCACTCTCTCACTTCCCACCCCTCCTTAAGAACCCTGTGATCGTATATGAGAATTGCAGGCTTCTGATTCATCCTGACAATGCCACGAAACAATAAGCTCCTTCCATATAGGTGGTGTTTTATGGCAATATTTGAAGGACTCGCTAGCCTCCAATTTTCTGACAACATCTGACAGGGTCCCTTAACTCATCTCCTTCCTACTCTGTTCTCTCGTTCTGCCTCACTCACTCCAACCTCTACCACAGAAACCTCACCCTTCCTTCCTACGCTTCTTCCTCTCCCTTCCTACGCTTCTTCCCTCCCCCCTTACACCCACCTTTTCCTCTCGTTATGACTCTGGTATCCATTATTCCCTTACCTCTTGGCCCCCTTCATTTACATTACTATTCCTCCATCTTTCCCCCTTCTCCAATCATCAAACCTCACTACCCCCCTCCCCCTTTTCCCCTTATCCAATCATCAAACCTCACTACCTCTTCTATCCTCAACTCCTACAATCTTCCCTTACCCTCTTATCCAATCAATCATCAACCCCTTACCACATTCTCTCTCCTACCTCTTACACCACCCTTTTCCCCCTTATCCAATCATCAAACCTCACTACCCCCCTTCTATCCTCAACCCCTACCATCTTCCCTTACCCACTTATCTAATCAATCATCAACCCCTCACTACCCTCTCTCCCCAGACCATAGCTATCATCTTCCCTTTCCTCCTTATCCAAAAAATAACCCTCACTATAACCTCTCTCCTCAACCCCTAGCTACCCACTCATTTCCTCACTTCTCCTATCCTCACTTTCCCTTTCTTCACTTCTCCTTTCCCCACTTCTCTTTCCTCCACACCTCCTGACTTCTCTCCCTTCACCCTTTTTGCTCCTATCTCCTGTCTGCTGCTTCCCCATCCCTCCCTCCCTACCTGCTCCCTCACCCACCCACCCACCCACCCACTTTCTCCCTTCCCTTCCCTTCTACCTTCACACACCGGTTTTTCATCTTTTATTAGAAAGGACTTGTGTGATTCTTCTGACATCATTTATTAGACACATGCATCTGTCAACACCTAAACACACCTGTCTTCATTTGGCTACACCTGTCAATATCTAATTACACATATCAACATCTAAACACACCTGTCTTCATTTGGCCACACCTGTCAATATCTAATTACACATATCAACACCTAAACACACCTGTCTTCATTTGGCCACACCTGTCATCATTTAGCCACACCTGTCAACACCTAAACACACCTGTCTTCATTTGGCCACACCTGTCAATATCTACTTACACCTGTCATCATTTAGCCACACCTGTCAACACCTAAACACACCTGTCTTCATTTGGCCACACCCGTCAATATCAAATCACACCTGTCAATACCTTACCAGTCTTTTCAATACTTGGCCATACACCACACCTGTCAATAGCTAGCCACACCTCTTATATCTCTACCACACCTTTCAATTCTTGGCCACATCTGTCAATACCTACCCACGCCTGTCAGTACCTACCCACACCTGTCAAATCAGTACCAACCCACACCTGTCAAATCAGTACCTACCCACACCTGTCAAATCAGTACCTACCCACACCTGTCAGTACCTACCCACACCTGTCAAATCCACACCTGTCAGCACCTACCCACACTTGTAAAAACCACACCTAACCAAGCCTATCAGTACCTACCCACACCTGTCAAATCCACACCTGTCGTCATCATCATCCAGGAATATATATATTTTTTTTTTACCCACATCATCAAGTCATAAGGAAATAGAGGCAAAGAAAAATATCACATCCTCCTTCAGTGTTGGTAAATCAGGAGCAACTAATTCCTCCAAACAATTCCAAGCAACAGACACGACATCATTAGTTTTGTTCACCTGCTGGTCCTGTTTCCTGGCATATAGTTTGGAGGTGTAATTCGTAGCCAGCCACCCCTCCAGTTATATATACATACATACATACATACATATATATATACCAGGCCTTCATCTCCACACCCTCCGAAACAAAATGCCCCAAACATAAAACTCCACCCCCCCCCTCCCGCACACACACACACACACACACACACACACACACACACACACACACACACACACACACACACACACACACACACACACACACACACACACACACACACTCTCAACCCCCCGATCCCTGTTGGATATACCCAAAAGAAATATTCTCCCCTTATTAAAGATTGACCGACCTTCTGAGTGACGTAACTCTGACGTCACACACACACACACACACACACACACACACACACACACACACACACACACACACACACGCACACACACACACACACACACACACACACACACACACACACACACACATGGCAGCCAATGGAGAAGTAATTTCCCAGCACCATTAAAGGTGATTACGTCTGCCCCCAACGCCTGTCTTTAAATGACTTCAAATTAGTCTTCTCCTCCCAGCATTCGACTGTGATGAAGTCTATAGTTTACCCATGAAAAAGGCTACATAAATATAATTATGTATAAGTATATATATAATTTTATTTTACACTCGAGCAAGTTCAGGTAATACCGCGTTCTTAAAAAAAAAAAAAAAAAAATCGTTCTTTTAACAATATAATTTAGCCCATATAATCAGTACAACAAGAACTAAATATACAAATAAATCGTACTTGCAAAAATTAAAATAAATGTATGCAGAAATAATGAAATAAATATTGGATGCGTATACCCGGAAAAAAAAAAAAAAAAAAAAAAAAAAAAAAAGCGAATCTCATCCCAACAATAACAATATATTTTAGTGTAACATAATCTTAACCCTCAGGAGACATTAATATTAATTTTACTTCATAGGAATTACAGATCAGGAGGTGGTACAGTGCTGGTGAAATTGGAGCAACTGATTCCTCCAAACTATTCCAAGCAACAGAACACTATTATTTTTGCTCTTCGAGTCCTGTTTCCTGGCATACTTTGGAGGAATCAAGACTCACCAATGTACCAAAAGTATACTATCCCCTTAAGGTGGTAATTCTTTTTTTTTTTTTTTTTTTTTTGGTGCATTGGAGTGCCTTGATTCCTCCAAAGTATGCTAGGAAACAGGACCAGAAGAGCAAAAATAATAGTGTTCTGTTGCTTGGAATAGTTTGGAGGATTCAGTTGCTCCAGATTTACCAACACAGAAGAGCAAAAATAATAGTGTTCTGTTGCTTGGAATAGTTTGGAGGATTCAGTTACTCCAGATTTACCAACACAGAAGAGCAAAAATAATAGTGTTCTGTTGCTTGGAATAGTTTGGAGGATTCAGTTACTCCAGATTTACCAACACAGAAGAGCAAAAATAATAGTGTTCTGTTGCTTGGAATTGTTTGGAGGATTCAGTTACTCCAGATTTACCAACACAGAAGAGCAAAAATAATAGTGTTCTGTTGCTTGGAATAGTTTGGGGGATTCAGTTGCTCCAGATTTACCAACACAGAACTTCCCTCTTAAAAGGTATGGCGTCACCCAGGGCTAGTGTTTACTGACTTTATAATCACCTTAGTCATTAAATTGGTGGGAATCATCGACATCATACGACCTTGTATTGAAGGTTGACACTCAGGATTATTACAAAAAAACAAAATATGCATCAATTACCTTGCACAAAAAATCTTTCCACCTACCAACCACACTGACATAGCACAGTGTATAACGAAGACAACACATTGAAACTTACGAAAACATCACACTATTATAATCTGTACGCACACACACACACACACACACACACACACACACACACACACACACACACACACACACACACACACACACACACACACACACACACACACACACACACACACACACACACACACACACACACACACACACACACACACACACACACACATGGCAGCCAATGGAGAAGTAATTTCCCAGCACCATTAAAGGTAATTACGTCTGCCCCCAACGCCTGTCTTTAAATGACTTCAAATTAGTCTTCTCCTCAAAGCATTCGACTGTGATGAAGTCTATAGTTTACCCATGAAAAAGGCTACATAAATATAATTATGTATAAGTATATATAGAATTTTATTTTACACTCGAGCAAGTTCAGGTAACACAGCGTTTAAAAAAAAAAAAAAAAAAAAAAAATCGTTCTTTTAACAATATAATTTAGCCCATATAATCAGTACAACAAGAACTAAATAAACAAATAAAGCGTACGTGCAAAAATTAAAATAAATGTATGCAGAAATAATGAAATAAATATTGGATGCGTATACCCGGAAGATAAAAAAAAAACAAAAAAAAGCGAATCTCATCCCAACAATAACAATATATTTTAGTGTAACATAATCTTAACCCTCAGGAGACATTAATATTAATTTTACTTCGTGGGAATTACAGTTCAGGAGGTGGTACAGTGCTGGTGAAATTGGAGTAACTGATTCCTCCAAACTATTCCAAGCAACAGAACACTATTATTTTTGCTCTTCTGGTCCTGTTTCCTGACATACTTTGGAGGAATCAAGACTCACCAATGTACCAAAAGTATACTATCCCCTTAAGGTGGTAATTCTTTTTTTTTTTTTTTTGGTGCATTGGAGTGCCTTGATTCCTCCAAAGTATGCTAGGAAACAGGACCAGAAGAGCAAAAATAATAGTGTTCTGTTGCTTGGAATAGTTTGGAGGATTCAGTTGCTCCAGATTTACCAACACAGAAGAGCAAAAATAATAGTGTTCTGTTGCTTGGAATAGTTTGGAGGATTCAGTTGCTCCAGATTTACCAACACAGAAGAGCAAAAATAATAGTGTTCTGTTGCTTGGAATAGTTTGGAGGATTCAGTTACTCCAGATTTACCAAAACAGAACTTCCCTCTTAAAAGGTATGGCGTCACCCAGGGCTAGTGTTTACTGACTTTATAATCACCTTAGTCATTAAATTGGTGGGAATCATCGACATCATACGACCTTGTATTGAAGATTGACACTCAGGATTATTACAAAAAAAACAAAATATGCATCAATTACCTTGCACAAAAAAATCTTTCCACCTACCAACCACACTGACATAGCACAGTGTATAACGAAGACAACACATTGAAACTTACGAAAACATCACACTATTATAATCTGTACACACACACACACACACACACACACACACACACACACACACACACACACACACACACACACACATACACACACACACACACACACACACACACACACACACACACAATATACAACACATATAAACTCGGAAAAATACTCACACATATAATCTGTACACACACACACACACACACACACACACACACACACACACACACACACACACACACACACACACACACACACACACACACACACACACACACACACACACACACATATAAACTCACAAAAACACACACACACACACACACACACACACACACACAATATACAACACATATAAACTCACAAAAACACTCACACATATAATCTGTACACACACACACACACACACACACACACACACACACACACACACACACACACACACACACACACACACACAATATACAACACATATAAACTACCCACAAAAACACTCACACATATAATCTGTACACACACACACACACACACACACACACACACACACACACACACACACACACACACACACACACACACACAATATACAACACATATAAACTCGGAAAAATACTCACACATATAATCAGTACAAATAAAATCTGTATAAATATGTAAACTGAATAATGATGGAAATTTTAGGTAGGTACGTAGGCAAATAATATATAGAAACTAACATCCCAGCATGAACAAAACGAAGACACCGAATCTGCACGAAATAGAATAAACGTACAAAGACAAACAAAAGCAAATTAAGGCATGTAGAAAAGATGATGTTAAATTGAGTTAGGTACAGTCGGCAAAAAAAAGTATTAGAACCATGCACCCTTACATTGAAATTAAATATAATCTTACATAGGGGGGTTCCCATATTTTTTTTTTTTTGTCGACTGTACGTTCCCCCCCCCCCCACTCCCATAATTTCACGGCAGAGGACGAAGTTGTTAAAAGCGACTCTGAGTAATTGGTTCGGTGATTTACAATGCTTGGTTCCCATTGGCTGACGGACTTGCATTTCCGGCCAATCATGAATGTGGGTCAGGTCTACCAACGCATATACCTACTGTACATACAACCTCACCAACCACACAGCAGTGATACTAATCCATCACTGCATCTAACTACAGTTCTACAAACCTATACTCAAACTAACTTCATACATATAAACATACTGTCACTTCTACCCACACTCCCATTCACCCATTAGGCCAACCCACACACACACACACACGTCTGCATACCTTCTAACCAGGTCACCAAAACAAGAGAACAAACACAATAATATCCTAAAGCCTCGACCTGCCTCGGTGGAGTTCGTTTTGTTTACAGAGTTCATGCGTCGGTGCTTACCTTGCGTCGGTGTATCTGCGTACGTAAACAACTAACTACAGTAAATACCACTAAGAGAAGAAGGCTGTATTTACCATAGTATTTACGATATGTCTCTGGCACTTTTTCTTATCGACGTTTTATACCAGCAGTTTCTTTCCGAGTAACGAAATGAGAGATTAAGTTCATATAATAATAATAAAAATAAAGTGTTTCGTCCTGGCGCTGACCCAAGAGATGGTCATAAAAGGATGGTGAAGGAGGCTAGGCAGGGTATCAACAGGGACGTAGTAGTGTGGGCGGGGTGAAGGGGTCTCATTGGACCTTCTGTACTCTAGTGGCCTTTTACTCATTATGTCCTACACTTCTCTCGCCCCACTCCTATTTTTGTCTGACTCCTTTCTCAAACCTCGCCTCCTTCTGTCTCACACCTCTCTCAAACCTCTCCTCCTTCTGTCTCACACCTCTCCTCCTTTTGTCTCACACCTCTCCTCCTTCTCTCTCTCCTCTTTTAAACCTCTCCTCCTCTCTCATCCTTCTCTCTCACACCTCTCTGAAACCTCTCCTTCTTTTGTCCCACACTCCTTTCAAACCTCTTACTTCTGCTCACACTTCCCGAACCTCACCTTCTTCTGTCCCACATCTTTCTCAAACCTTTTTTCTCTCTGTCTCATTCCTCAATTTGGTGTCTGTTTGCTATACCGTGATACGTGTTGTGTGTCTTATACTCAGTACAGTATATGAGTGTCCTTTCTTTGTGATGCTGGACTAGATGACAGGACTGATATATGTTTCCTGATTCGTAACAAGAGAATAAAGTCATGATGAATAAAGTGACTAGAATCATTGCTATACTGTGATGTATGTTGTGGTGTCTAATGCTCAGTACAGTATGTATGTGTTTTAGTTGTGATCCAAGACTAGATGACGAGACTAATATATATTTCCTGATTCTGAACAATAGAATAAAGTTATAATGAATAGAGTGACTAGCATTGCTTTGTCATGCAGTAGAGTGTCCTTTCGATCCTAGACTAGATGACTCGACTGATATATATTTCCTGATTCTGAACAAGATAATAAATTCATGATAAATAGAGTGACTAACATCCATCCTTGGCCCACACACTGACCCGGGATACATCTTCTTCCCACTGCTCTCCGTAGCTGGAAGCAGTGCCAAGGCCAGACTGGCGGCACACCCGGGAGAAAGTGGACGGAAATTGTCAACAAATGATAATATCCACTTAGTTCCAGGTGCTCCACAGGCCTGGAGGTCGTAGAGAGGGAAAGTCAATTATTGTTTGATTGTTGTCTCTCTGGTACACGTAGGTTATTAAAAGGGAGGTTGAAGATGTTGTCGTCGGCAAACTGTAGGTTAACTCATTTTTCGATAGTCTTCCACAAAGCAGACCACCTTTACTGATGTAGTCAGTGTTATGGTAAAGTTTGGAGAGACAGAAAGGCCTCCGTAGATTGGACTGAAGTAAGTGTACAGTCACGGCACATAATCCTTGACCAGATTTTCCCTTACACCCTGATCAAGGACTATGTGCCGCGACTGTACATAGTATGAGAATGTATGGAACCTGATATTTCTGGAACAACAACTCCAAAAATTACGTTTGTATAATAGTATGAGAAGGTATGGCTCTTGAAATTTCTGGAACAAGAACTCCACAAATTACGTAAACTCGTAGAGAAACAAGAACTTTTACATGTCTACTCACGGCACATGTAGAGGGATGGGTTGCACACGTTCTCAAAGTGCATGACGGCACAGTTCCTGGGGGCCGCTGCACACTGCTTCCAATAGCATGTTACCTGGGAAGGGGAAGGTGAGGAAGATGTACATGTGTAAACAAAGGCAATATGTCAGCAATTTATTAGTAGTTCTTAAGCAACGGCTGACGATTTTAAGGACCTGGTTATTTCACACACACACACACACACACACACACACACACACACACACACACACACACACACACACACACACACACACACACACACACACACACACACACACACACACACACACACACACACACACACAAACGCAAATATACAATCACATACAACACACACAATTACACATTCAAATACAACACACACACATACACACATCATCCCAGTACTGCAGCAGAAGGTAACACACACACACACACACACACACACACACACACCATCCCAGTACTGCAGCAAAAGGTAACACACACACACACACACACACATTATACTAACCTGACTCTGGTAACAGATGCAGTAGTGGCAGGGATGATCTCTGGGAATGGCAGTCTCGCTGGGGTACGTAAGTCCATCTACCAAGCACGACCCTCTCCCTCCCGTACCTGCATAACCAACACACATATTACCGTACTGTACAGTCGTGGAGATAAGTTTTAATACACATATGGATAACTGAAACAAATTGCTAACTAATGTTTTCACGTTCTCGTATGATTTTATTGTTTTGAGTAGTGTGTAGCTGCTTACATATAAATAGATGATGTTACGCGACCTATTTATTGGAAGGTTTATAATTATCAAGTAACGAACAGAAAGAAGTTGTCAAAGAACTTTTACATGCCTCACCTCTATGTAGTTATGATTATTATTGTCCGCTATTGTTCACTTGCAATCCAAAATTTGTATTCAGGTTTTGTTGAAGTTTCGAATCATTTGACATAGTAGTGAACCAATTACAACGCTTATCCTATTTCATATTTGCTTGAACTCGCTTCATACTCGATCAGGCTATTCGCAGCAAGCCTGGATACATATTTTGGATTGCGAGTGTACTACCTTTCTATCTACCCAGACACGCGTTATCGTACCTTTAATACCACAGTGCCGTATCTTTAAATCTACAGGTGTTGTACTTCGACCCTGAAAATATCGTATCATCTATATACCTCACGCATGTATTCAACCTTTACTAACACTGTCGCAACCTTACAAACATTTTATCATGTATTTATCAGTCTTTTTACACAATAATACCTTTTTCTTACCAAGCAACAGTCTATATTTAGGTAGGGATAATATGATCCTTCGAACCCTTAACCTTGACATTCAGTTCCTCTCAACCTTTCATTCTTCCCAACCTGTCCAAGTCCTCTCCTGCCCTCAAGCCCTCTCTCATTTCTAGCTCAACCCTTATAGTCCTCTCTCTCTCTCTCTCTCAGCCCTCCAGCCCATATGCAAGCCTCTCTCAGCCCTCTAGCCCATATTCAAGCCTCTCTCAGACCTCCAGCCCATATGCAAGCCTCTATCAGCCCTATAGCTAAACCCTTTTGTCCTCTCGCTCACCCCTCCAGTTCTCTCTCTCTCTCAGTCCTATCATATCCCTCAAACTCTCAATTCCTTTCTCAGTTCTATCTCAGCCACTCAACTCTCTCTCACAGCCCTCCAACCTCCCTCAGTCCTCTCTCTCAGACCGACCTTAACCCTTTCTCAGTTTTATCTCAGGCTTTCAATCCTCTCTCAGTCGTATCTTGGTCCCGTCCCCTATCCCACCAACCATCTCTGATGCAGTAGATGGTGGCACAACAATTATCCTCCTTCTGACCTTTCCTCCTACCTTGACCTTTGACTGGGATGAACCAAGGGTGAAGCTGGGTATGTTTGTGATGGCAAAGTAAGGGAAGGGAAAGAAGGGAAGGGAAGGGAAAGAAGGAAAGAGAGGGAAAAGGAAAGAAGGGAAGGAGAATAAATACTGTATGTGGAGGGGACAGTCATGTGATGTCCTTGAGTCGTGTGTTGAGGAAATGTGTGTGTGTCCTCGTGGGCTGATTTGTATACATCATGTGTACTTAATATTTATCTCTGTATACAGGAGTGTGTGTGTAACTACGAGCTAACAATATATGCATTAAATGTGTTATTTACAAACGTGTTTACAAACGTGTGTTTGTATGTGTTATTTCAGGAGTGATTACTAGTATTATTTAATTATATATATATATATATATATATATATATATATATATATATATATATATATATATATATATATATATATATATATATATATATATATATATATATATATATATATATATAATACAGGAGTGATTCCTAGTACTATATATATATATTACAGTAAATAGTACATCTAAACAACAACCCTTATTAATATTCACTACACAAAGTAATCGAGAACCTCCAGATAATGACAATACTTTTTTGACGTACCGTACCTGCATGTGTGTGTGTTCGTGGTTAGATAAAAATGTGTAGTGGGTGTATGTACAGGACGTGTTTACTTGGAAATTATTCTGCTGTGTGTATGTGTGTACGTACTACTTTGCACTGAATACGGTGTGTGTTTGTGTGTGTGTAGTTTTGATGCGTTGTGTAAGGTGTGTGTATGTATGTGTACAGTATGTGTATGTATATATATGTATGTGTATATGAGTATAGTTTTGATGCACTAAGTTGTGTGTATGTAGGTGTGTGTGTTTGTGTGTGTATGTATAGGTATGTATGAGCATGTATGTATGTACAGTATGTATGTATGTGTCAGCGGTGGCCAGGTGGGTGTGAAGGCCCAAACATGGCCACCCAGCCGCCCAGTGCCCATCAACAACCCACCTACCCGCCCACCGTATTAGGCTACCAACCCACTCACCCACCCACTAGCCCACCCACCCACTAGCCAACGTGAGGAGTAGTTCTTGTTCCTACTTTGTCTCTTATCTCACTCCTTTCATCCCTCCCATCTTGTTCTTCTTCTTATGTCTGTCCCTCTCTCCCATACTCCTTTCCTCCCTACCTCCCCCTCTCTCTCCTCCTCTCTTGTCCCTTCTCTCTCACTCCTTTTATTCCTCCCTTCTTGTTGCTATTCTTATTTTTCTGTCCCTCTCTCCCATACTCCTTTCATCCCTCTTGTCCCTGTCTCTCCTTCTCTTTTGTCCCTTCTCTCTCACTCCTTTCATCCCTCCCATCTTGTTATTCTTCTTCTTCTGTCTGTCCCTCTCTCCCATACTCCTTTCATCCCTCTTGTCCCTGTATCTCCTTCTCTCTTGTCCCTCTCTACTCTACTCTTGTCCTTCTCTCTCACTCCTTTTCTCCCTACCTCTATCTCTCTCTCCTCCTCTCTTGTCCCTCTCTACTCTACTCTTGTCCTTCTCTCTCACTCACTCTCTCTCTCTCCTCCTCTCTTTTCCCTCTCTACTCTACTCTTGTCCTTCTCTCTCACTCCTTTCCTTCCTCCCTACCTCCCTCTCTCTCCTCCTCTCTTTTCCCTCTCTACTCTACTCTTGTCCTTCTCCCTCATTCTCATCTATCCCTCTCTCCCTCACTCTTGTCCATTTCCCTTTCCCTCTTGTTCTTTTCCCTCACTCTCTTCTGCCCCTTCCTCCTTCTTTCTTGTCCTTCTCTCTCACTCTCTCACCACCACCAACAACCAACACCACCCAAGCAAGTGTTAAAGGGACAGTATACTTTTGATTCCTCCAAAATATGACAGGAAACAGGACCACATGCATAAATATAATGGTACAACAGTATTATGCTGCTGGGAATAGTTTGGAGGAATATCGGTTGCTCCAGATTTACCAACACTGTCCCTTAAGGACCCTGTGAACGTGTATAGGAATTGGGGACTTCTGATTCCTCCTGACCATGCCACGAAACAAGCTTCTTCCATATAGGCGGTGTTTCGTGGTAATATTTGATGGACTCGTTTATCACCAATTTTCTGACTACATCACAGGGTCCCTTTAGGGGGAAGTTTTGTGTTGGTAAATCTGGAGCAACTGAATCCTCCAAACTATTCCAAGCAACAGAACATCATTATTTCTGCTCTTCTGGTCCTGTTTCCTAGCATACTTTGGAGGAATCAAGGCACTCCAATGTACCAAAAAAGAATTACCACCTTAAGGAAGGAGGATACGGTATGTTTTATGAGCAAAATGTATGATTCCCCTCCAAGTATCTATCTACCTTCCTACCCACCCACCCACCTCTTGGCCCCGTAAAAATCACTGACTCATGACAACAATGCAATTTCGCCATTAGTGCCTGCTGTGGAGACGTTGTTATATATTTAGACACCAGTAAGAAGAAAAGTGGATAAATATACTTTGGGTGTTTCACTGCAGGCTGCGGCACACACCAACCTTGCTAAGAATAAACACACACACACACACACACACACACACACACACACACACACACACACACACTTACACACACACACACACACACACACACACACACACACACACACACACACACACACACACACTTACACACACACACACACACACACACACACACACACACACACACACACACACACACACACACAAAAAGTGATTCAGAGGGTCAAAATAACAAACAAAACCACACAAACCTACAAACAAACAAAGCACACAAACAAACATATAAGCAAACAAAGCACACAAACAAACATATAAACAAACAAACAAACACACACTTTTTCTCACACACACACACAAATGAGTGAGAAGGTCAGACTGCGTACATGTCCCTGGTGAAGCCTTTGACGTGTGGACCAGGGCTGGAAACCTTCCTAGTGTCACGCCGGTCTGTGTGTGTGTGGAGAGAGAGAGAGAGAGAGAGAGAGAGAGAGAGAGAGAGAGAGAGAGAGAGAGAGAGAGAGAGAGAGAGAGAGAGTGTGTGTGTATGTGTGTGTGTGTGTTTGAGTGTGTTCTTTTGAGTGTGTGTGTGTGTGTTTGTGTTCTTTTGAGTGTGTGTGTTCTTTTGAGTCTGTGTGTGTTTTTGTGTTCTTTTGAGTGTGTGTGTGTGTGTTTGTGTTCTTTTGAGTCTGTGTGTTCTTTTGAGTCTGTGTGTGTTTTTGATTGTTTGTTTGAGTGTGTTTGTGTGTGTGAAAGAGAAAGTGTGTATGTGATTGTTTGTTTATGTGTGTGAGTGTGTGTATACATACGTGTTAGGGTCCTCGTACTACACAATGAACTTAGGGGGCTGCAAAACATTTCTCATCTATTAAGGGGGAAGTTTTGTGTTGGTAAATCTGGAGCAACTGAATCCTCCAAACTATTCCAAGCAACAGAACACCATTATTTTTTGCTTTTCTGGTTCTGTTTCCTAGCATACTTTGGAGGAATCAAGGCACTCCAATGTAACAAAAAAAAAAATTACCAACTTAACTAATGTGGATAATCTGTTTGTTTGTGTGGCCGAAATGGAAGAATACCGAGTCATCCAAAGTGTACCAGGAAACAGACGAGGACTACAATAGACGAGTTGGGGACGTGTTGTGTAGCATAGTCTGGAGGAACTAAAAGCATTCATAATCCTCCCACACACCACATGCATTGCCCTCGTAAAAGCTTAGTAGTTGTTGTTGTCAGCTGTAATCTTATTATTTATGTGACAAAAAAAAAATAATAATAATCCGCTCTTGGTGGTGATGAATTGAAGGGCAAGTGATTCCTCCAAACTATGCCAAGAAACAAACGACTTCAGTGTTACTTATAGGGTATGTGTTTCAAGGTATAGTTTGGAGGAATGAAGACGCTCCAATGTACCAAAAGTGTATTACTCCCTTAACCACAAACTGTTTGACTCTTATCTGTAAAGTCCCTCGTACTCACAAGGTTAAAGATTCTATTTCAGTTGTTAAGGGGATAGTATACTTGTGGTACATTGGAGTGCCTTGTTTCCTCCAAAGTATGCGATAAAACAGGACCAGGTGAACTAAAATAATGGTGGCCTGTTGCTTGGAATAGTTTGGAGGAATCAGTTGTTCCAAATTTTCGAACACTATACCATCTTCTTCTTACAAAGCTCCGACTAAGACACACCAAGGACACGGTCACCACACACATGCTTTGGTCACGTATTTATTCTGTACTTCATTTGTCGCAACACAAGTGATAGAAATTGCCTCTCGCCTGAAGGACCTTGTGATCGTGTATAATATGAGACTTGGTGGCTTCTGATTCCTCTTGACAATGCCATGAAACAAGCTCCTTCAATATAGGTGGTGTTTCGTGGCAATATTTGGAGGACTCACTAGCCTCCAATATTTTCACTACACGGGATCTCTATATGAGAAAAACCTAGTGTTTGTAAATTGAAAGGCTACTGATTCCTCCAATTAAAGTATGTCAGGAAACAGGACCAGGTTTACAAAAAATTGGGTGTCCAAAGCTGAAAACTTTGGAAGACCGAGCGAGCGGAGTTGAAAGTGGTCGCTGATGATTATAGTCACTACGGGAATAGTTTCCTTTTAATCATTAGGTTAGGTTTCTTTATTGAAAGAAATTACAATTTGATTTTTCTCCTTTCTTTCATTAATTAGTTTGATGATGATATCTAGTATGGTCTAGGACTCTAGGAGGAGTTATTTTCGGACATTTTCCAAAATTTGGGGAACAGGAACTGAGGTTGACCACCAGGCCAAAAGCTTTCCAAAATCAGGGGCAAGAAAAATGTCTGAAAATTTAGAAGACTCGCTTAGCTCGCGAAATCGGAGATTGACCAACACTGTAATACCTCCCCAGTGTGACATGTCGACGAACACCATCACCACGAGAGGACACACATTCAAAGTTAACATACACACGGATATAATAATTGATATCTGTATGTCCGTCCGCTCTCTCTCTCTCTCTCTCTCTCTCTCTCTCTCTCTCTCTCTCTCTCTCTCTCTCTCTCTCTCTCTCTCTTGCATCAGCGTGTAATTTTCCTGACCTTCTGGTCGTAAAGTGTGAATAAAACAATTACAGACATGATGATAAAACCTAATAGTAGATAATCACTGTTATTCTTAGTGAAGGTGATGTGAGTGTCAGTGTATGCTGCTGGGGTTGTGTTTGTGTCTGTCTGTCTGTCTGTTTGTCTGGTGCCAAGGATAATACCGTATACCTGTTCTTTGCACATATGCGATATATAATTATTTCTTATATAATTATGTATTTTGTATTTCCATTTTAATTACCACAAAAAATTTCAGTAATAATACCGTAGCTATTATTTGTATATGTATATTTTTTTTTTCTTATTATTAGTATTATTTTTATTTTATATATATATATATATATATATATATATATATATATATATATATATATATATATATATATATATATATATATATATATATATATATATATATATATATATATATATATATATATATATATATATATATATATATATTTTTTTTTTTTTTTTTTTTTTTTTTTTTTCCACAGAAGAGAGGGAAGCATTTGGCAACTTAGAGCGGCGTGACTTCTTGTATCCTTTTCATCCCGGGATAAACGTGCAAGACTTGATGATTTCATGTTGGTTACCTCAGCCAAGAACATTTCAAGGGGTAATCACCGAAATAACACATGAAACATTATCGTCTCCTCTTAATAATATACCAGGAAACAGCTTAGTACCTCAGTATATATTATTATGCGAGTATAAGTAGGGTTTGTACTGTACTCTCTCACCTAAAAGTATAAGTATAAGGAGGGGTTGTACTGTACACTCTCACCTAAAAGTATAAGTAGGGGTTGTACTGTACACTCACACCTAAAAGTATAAGTAGGGGTTGTACTGTACACTCACACCTAAAAGTATAAGTAGGGGTTGTACTGTACACTCACACCTAAAAGTATAAGTAGGGGTTGTACTGTACACTCACACCTAAAAGTATAAGTAGGGGTTGTACTGTACACTCACACCTAAAAGTATAAGTAGGGGTTGTACTGTACACTCACACCTAAAAGTATAAGTAGTGTTTGTACCGTACACTCTCACCTAAAAGTATAAGAATAAGTAGGGGTTGTACTGTACACTCACACCTAAAAGTTCGTACTCCACCAACCAACGATTGTTTCCCTGTCTGCTTCAGATGTTTTTTTATTGCTTCATTGCCAACCAGAAAAAAAGACGATACAGTTGAATCTAAAGGTTTGAAATGGGTTGGCGGAGTTTAAGGGACACCCGTGATGTAGTCAGAAAATTGGAGGTTAGTGAGTCCTTCAAATATTGCCACTAAACACCACCCAAAATGGAGGAGCATGTTTCGTGGCATAGTCAGGAGGAATCAGAAGCCACCAAGTCTCATACACGATCACAGGGTCCTTAAGGGGGTGCGGGAATAAGGGGACAGGCATGGGGTGGGTAGAAAGCCTGTCCCCTATTCCCGCACCCCCCTAACCCCCCCCCTAAGCCTGTCCCCTTACTCCCGCATCCCCCCCGACCCCCCCAAAAAACCCCGCACCCCCCTACCACCCCCCCAAGCCTGTCCCCCTATTCCCTCACCCCCTTAAAGAAACTTGTGAGCGAGAGTGTACAGAACATGGGTGTGTATAATGTGGAATGGGTTTGGCAGTGAGGTGGAATATTACACCCATGTATTCCTGGGCCATGATTTCACCTATGCATACATCATTCTATACGTTATTGTGTAGTTGATCACCCTTATCCCTCCCTCCTTCCTTCCCTCCCTGTCTGCCTTCCCTCCTTCCCTCCCTCATTCCTTCCCTCCCTCCCTATCTGCTTTCCCAACCCCGACTCCTGCCCTTCTATATTATGCCAGGAAATAGACGACTACCTCAGTGTACGAGTATAGGGGTTAGGTTAGGTTAGGTGCATGCATGTGGTTAGGTGTATAGAGGGGATTGGTGTGGGTAAGTGAGGTAGAATATTTTGCGTACTATACATTATCGTGTTGTTGCCCAATGTTTGGCTCCTTCCCTCATGATAACAGACAGAGGATAGAAAAGGGGAGAATGAGGAAGAGGTGAGGATTGTGACATAACAAAATTGGATAGAAAGAAAGGGGAAGAGAGTTAAGTTAAATTTATAAGGAGGAGAATAGAGAGAGTAGGAGAGAAAGGAGACGGAAAATGTGGAAAAAAATTATCAAAAGAAATATAAAAAGACGGAAAGAAGGGAAGAGGAAATGAGTTGTGAGTAGAAAGGAAGGAAGGAAGGAAGGAAGTGTTGCAGGAAGGAGACATGGAAAAAACAAGGAAGGAAGAAGTAAATAATTATATACATGAGAAAAAAGATGTACAATACACACACACACACACAGAGAGAGAGAGAGAGAGAGAGAGAGAGAGAGAGAGAGAGAGAGAGAGAGAGAGAGAGAGAGAGAGAGAGAGAGAGAGAGAGAGAGGCATAAAGAGTAAGACAAGGGGCAGATTAAGGTTCCATATAGGGCAATACACAGGCCTATGCTAAAATACTAATGAACTCTTGTGTGTAGTTTAGGGCTATGTGTAGACGGTGTAGTAGCAGGTGATGGTATAGGTGTAGCAGGTGGTGGTGTTGTAAGTATAAAAGTGTGTGTGTGTGTTGTAGTTAGTATGGGACATGGATGTTGTAGGTGGTGTGGGAAGTGGTGTTGTTGTTGTTGTGGATGGAAGGTGATGATGTAAGTGATCTTGGAGGTAGTGGTATTGTGGTGTTGTTGTAAGTGATGTGGATGGAAGGTGATGATGTAAGTGACCTTGAAGGTGGTGTTGTGGTGTTGTAGGTGGTGTGGAAGGTGTTGTTGTAAGTGATCCAGTAGTAGGTGGTGTTGTAAGTGGAGGTGGTGTTGTAAGTGGTGTGCTAGGTGGTGTTGTAAGTAATCCTATATTAGGTGTTGTAAGTGGTGTGGAGAGTGATGTTGTAAGTAATCCTGTTATAGGTGTTGTTGTGGTGTAGAAGGTGGTGTTGTAAGTAATTCTTTTGTAGGTGTTGTGGTGTAGAAGATGGTGTTGTAGGTGTTGTTGTGGTGTGGGAGGTGGTGTTGTAAGTGATCCTGTTATAGGTGTTGTTGTGGTGTAGAAGGTGGTGTTGTAAGTAATCCTATATTAGGTGTTGTTGTGGTGTAGAAGGTGGTGTTGGAAGTAATCCTGTTGTAAGTCGTGTTGTAAGTAATCCTGTTGTAAGTCGTGTTGTAAGTAATCCTGTTGTAAGTGGTGTTGTAAGTAATCCTGTTGTAAGTGGTGTTGTAAGTAATCCTGTTGTAAGTGGTGTTGTAAGTAATCCTGTTGTAAGTGGTGTTGTAAGTAATCTTGTTGTGGGTGTCGTGGTGTAGAAGATGATGTTTTTAGTAGTGTGTAGCGTCCAAGGTGGTGACATCAGGTATATAGGTGTCGTGTGTGGGTGGAGCTGTATATTATAGTTGTGTTGTTGTAAAATGAACTATTATGTAAGGAGAGAGAACCTTCTTTTTGGTAAATTGGAGAACTACTGAATCCTCCATACTATGTCACAAAACTGATCCCCTAGAAATAACATTGAGGTGATTTGTTTGCTGAGGTAGTTTGGTGGAATCAGTAGCCCTCCAGTATACAAAATGAATTGGTATTGAGAAGTGTTATAGGTGAAGTAGCGATATCTCAATCAGGGTGAAATAAAAATAATGGTGTTGGTGGGAGGCGTGGGTTGGGTTTGTGTAAAGTGCCAATGAGTCTTAATTAAGGTGGTAATTCTTTTTTTTTTGGTACATTGGAGTTCCTTGATTCCTCCAAAGTCTGCTAGGAAGCAGGACCAGAAGGGCAAAAATAATGGTGTTCTGTTGCTTGGAATAGTTTGGAGGATTCAGTTGCTCCAGATTTACCAACACAAAACTTCCCCCTTAAGGACCCTGTATTCGTGTATGGGAATTGGTGGCTTCTGATTCCTCCTGACTATGTGCCACGAAACACGCTCCTTCCATATAGGTGCAGGAGTTTCGTGGCAATATTTGAAGGACTCTCTTACCTCCAATTTTCTGACAACATCACAGGACCCTTTAAGGGGAGATTTTTCCTTTGTGGGTGAATTGGAAGGTCTACAAATAATCCAAAAAATTCTGCGAAACATATTCCCTATAAAAACCATTACTGACGTCTGTTTTCTGGCATAGTTAGAAGGAATCAGTAGTTTTTTTTATCCAATTAGCCAATAAGACTAAACTAACTAAACCAAGCTTTCTAGTTAGAATGTAGTGACCACGAAATGTAATAATTATGCAACATGGCAAACTATATATTATTTTATTATATACTGCATAAATGTTGTTAATCTTCATAATTATTATTTTGATGTATAAGGTTAGTTCATATGGCTCAGGTTTATTTATCGTATTAAGGAAATTCTTGCTGGTGACTGTACAAAGATGGTAGCTGTATAGTAGTAGGTGATGTGAGTGGGTATAGTGTACAGCTATAGGACACACACACACACACACACACACACACACACACACACACACACACACACACAAAGTAGCTGTAGTAGTGGGTGGTGTGTGTGTGTTTAGTATACAGCTACAGGGTACAGGGTATACACACACACACACACACACACACACACACACACTCAAGGTAGCTGTCGTAATGGGTAGTGTGTTTGGGTTTAGTACGGTATATTGCTACAGGGTACACACACACACACACACACACACACACACACACAAGGTAGCTGTAGCAGTAGGTGGTGTGTGTGTGTGTGAGTATCGTGTACACAGCTGAAGGGTATATACATATCTTGCCACCCACACATACACACACACATACATACACACACACACTCTTCTACATGGTATACGCCTTCTTGTTGCCCCTTACTAAATCTATTTACTTCCTTCTCTCTCTCTCTCTCTCTCTCTCTCTCTCTCTCTCTCTCTCTCTCTCTCTCTCTCTCTCTCTCTCTCTCTCTCTCTCTCTCTCTCTCTCTCTCTCTCTCTCTCTCTCTCTCTCTCTCCTTTATGAACCATCTACTCTCTCCTCACTCCTCTTTCCCTTCTCCTTCCTCTCTCCTCACTCCCTTCTCCTTCCTCTTCTCCTCTTTGTCTTCCTCTCCTCTTTCTCCCTCCTTCTCTTTCTCACTTCAATTTTCAGGGCCATCCACTCGCGCCATTTCCTTCCCTCCTTCCCTTACAGCCTCCTTGCTTTCCACCCACACTCTTATTTCCCTTCACCTTCCTCTCTTTCTTTCCTATTTCTCCTTCCTTCTCTTCCTCCCTTCATTTTCCACGGTCATCCCTCCTCCCTCCCTCACAACCTCCTTGCCCTACACACACACACACACACACACACACACACACACACACACACACACACACACACACACACACACACACACACACACACACACACACAGCCACTCATACACTTCCTAAAACACACACACACACACACACACACAGCCACTCATACACTGCCTAAAACACACACACACACACACACACACAGCCACTCATACACTGCCTAAAACACACACACACACACACACACACACACACAGGGACCCACTCATACACTTCCTCAAATATCTCACCTCCCGCCCTCACTCCCTCTGCTCACGTCCTCTTCTCTGACCTCAACTGTATCTGATTCCACGATATCCCTCTCAGTTCTTCCCTTGCTAACATGGGAATTGGAAGGGCATAAATGGGGTCTTGGGTAACTATAAGCGGCGTGACGGATTACCTGCTGAATCTTCAATGATATATAGATCTACTTTCAATATATCCCTTTCATTTCTTCCCTTTGCTAAAATTGGGTTTGTAAGGGAGAGAAATGGGTATCTCTTTCATTTCTTCCCTTTGCTAAAATTGGGTTTGTAAGGGAGAGAAATGGGTGGGTGGTGTTGGGCCTCTATATATGAACAGAGTGACTTTGTACTATCTTGACAAACGCTTTTTTCAGACCCGTAATATTGTGGGTAGGTTGTGTGTGTGTGTGTGTGTGTGTGTGTGTGTGTGTGTGTGTGTGTGTGTGTGTGTGTGTGTAGTCTCCTGATTCCTCCAGTCGGTGCCAAAAAAATCCATGCACTGACTTAGGATAGACTGAGTTGCTTTGTTGTGTGGCAGAGATTGAAGGGATCAGTCAGTAGTCTCCAATATTTCACTAACAACATCGCAGTCCCTTTAACGTTATATATACTCTTCCCAGTTCTCTATTCCATATTGGGTAAAGAATGGACACTGGAGTTTAAGGATCTATCAGCAATATGACTATCCAGTATTTTAACAGCACAAAAATCATTCTAGCTCTGAAACGGATATAAATTTTAAGGGGAAAACCTCTTATTATTAATTTGGAAGACTACTGATTCCTCCAAACTATGCCAGGCTACAAATCACCTCAGTGTTACTAATAGGAGATCTATTTTGTGACATAGTTTGGAGGATTCAGTAGGCCTTCAGTTTATTTATTATCATCAAGTGTTTCTCCCATGTACCCAGAATGTTTAGGGTATATAGAGAGTAATAAGGACTGGTGTATGTACTGTACGTGAAGTGCCTTTGACCCTCCAACTCTCCCTCTCACTTTCCACTGTAATTATACCCAGCAATTTGGGTTGTGGTTCTCTTAAATTACATCATCACTGCGTCCCCTCATATCCCGCAGTCAACCCACAACACAACCCCACACTTATCCATCTCGGTCCGCCTCTGGTACTGTTATGGATAATCTGAATCGCACACAAGTGATGTAGTGTAAATTATAATGTAGGGCTATATACTCACTATCACAAAAACCATCATCATTTATTAAGCCTGGGTGACGTGTAAGTTACGAAAGATATACAGTATTTTAACCTCTGTCCAGCACAGTACTGATAATAATCTAGTCAGTATTATTGAAACAACTCACATTCACACACATATGTAACGAATCATACACAGACACTCGCATCATACATACACTCTAGCGTTCTCCATTCCGAACTAAAACAAAGGAAGGCACTGTACAGTATACTCGTATATCGCGTTCCCCATTCTGAACCAAAACAAAGGAAGTCACTGTATTTATCGTTGGTGGGCCGACCCGTGTAGGAATTAAACAGAGACACAAGCAATATCCACTCTATAGCGTTCCCCAACCCGAGCCAAAACAAAGGAAGGCGCTGCATGTTCATACATTATCCACTATTGCGTTCTCCATACAAACACTAACATTATCCACTATAGCATTCCCTATTCCGAACCAAAACAAAGGAAGTACAATGCATATATTTACCTTCGATGTAGAAGAATAAGGAATTACACACAGACATATACAGCATTATCCTCTCTATAGTGTTCCCCATTCCTTGTCCAAACAAAGGAAACACTATGTACCAAGGATGATAGACTATATAGGTTAGTCTATCATCCTTGCTATGTACTCAAGCTATGTTACTTACCGTTGATGGCTCGACCTGTGTAGAGGCTCACACGTCCGTCTCCTATCGTGGCTGTCAGGGAAAAAACAACTTTGAATTAATTATGGGATTGATGCTGTTTATTGCCCGAAAATTTTGAAGTTATGGATTTCTATACGAGCCATGATGCAAAACAAAATATCTAGTTATATACGAAATTAGTCTGTTTCTCCATGTACTTTGTAGGAATCGGTGTGTGTGTGTGTGTGTGTGTGTGTGTGTGTGTGTGTGTGTGTGTGTGTGTGTGTGTGGCGCCAGGGCAGGGCGGGGCACACCTACCGGTACCTACACCCACCTTTCTTGTTCACACACACACACACACACACACACACCACCTACAATTATCCCCTTCCCCACCAAACCCACCTACCCGGAGATCTCGGCTGATATTAAATAGAGCACAAATATAATCATAATCCTCTAGTCCTTCCCTCCCTTCCTCCCTGTAAAATATTCAGTGCAACTTTATTAAACGTTAAGCACATAAGTATACCGTATCAAATAGTCAACACAACCATCATCAACATTCCACCCAATCAAAATAAATACTCATCATTAATTAAACAAACGTTCATCATCAAAAAATATCCAACACAGCTACTTTATATAACATTCGACACAGTAAAATTAAACCTTGAACACATCCATATTTGACGTCCAAATTATTCACAATAGCTCATTCAGCCCATGATATATGTCTGAACTTTCAGGATCTTGTTCAGGGTAGCACTAAATAGACGAATTCATAAGTGGATAACCTCTGGCCAAAAAATATTACCGGTACAGTAAATCTATCTTAGTAAAACCCAGTGATGGAGTTTGAGGATTATGTTTACTCAGACAGGCACAAAAAATATTACTCGTACCAGGGAATATACATGAATTTCAACACCCTCAGATAAATATATATATATACATAAAGTAGTACAACACAATCAAATGAGAATATGCATAGTTCATCACACTCATATCACTCAGGTAAAAATATATTAAGTTTAATGCACTCAGATAAATAATATACATAAAGTTCAACATACTCAGATACAAATAAAAATAAATAAACTCACATTCAAGCACACACACACACACACGGACGGACGTAAATACTATCGTCTCACCTAGGCTATTCACTTAACCTTCGCCACGCCCCTTACACTCTACACTTTTACCTACACACTGTTAGCGCACTGGGCACAAGAACTACACCTTACCAACACTACGCCCACACCATACGTATACTTCCTTGTACACACACACACACACACACACACACACACACACACACACACACACACACACACACACACACACATTAAGCCTATGTCAACTTTAGATTAATATTAGTTTCAACTGGTTTAATTTTAATTGTTTTATATATATATGTGTTCACACAACTATTATACTTCCTTTGTTTATTTTCAGCTTTCGGGTTTCCGGTGTAAGTAAACCGTAAATTAATTGATATTTTAACACACACACACACACACACACACACACACACACACACACACACACACACACACACACACACACACACACACACACACACACACACACACACACACACACACACACACACACACACACACACACACACACACACACACACACTGACCTTGATATGTGAGGGTAGAGACGAGGAGGATCAGTAGTCCCTGTAGAGTTGTCTCCCACGACCCCATCTGGTGAGGACAAGGTAAAGGGTAATAATATTATACACTTTATACATTAGAGCATATAGATTTCTCCAGAGTATGCCAGGAAACAGTGCTGGAGTTATAAAAATAATGGTGGCCTGTTGCTTGGATTAGTGTGGAGGAATTTGTTGCTCAAGATTTTCCAACACTGCCCTTCCCTATTAATTTGTAATAGATGCAGGTAAGCTTGATTTGTGATATTTCTGGCACAGTTTGAAGGGAGTATCACTTTTCAATAGTCAACTTTTAAGGACCCTGTGATCGTGAATGGGAATTGGAGGCGTCTGATTCCTCCTGACTATGCCGGGAAACATGATCTTTCCCTATAGGTGGTGTTTCGTAGCAATATTTGAAGGACTCGCTTATCTCCAATTTTCTGTCTACATCACAGGGACCCTTAACAATAACGCCCTTAATTATATAATGAGTAAGGAAAGTGAATGTGGCCTCAATTACACAACTCAATCTCCAACACATTTCAACACCAAAACAATCAACAACAACAACAACACAACCATCTCAACACCAAAACAACAACAACAACACACCTCAACACCAAAACAACCAACAACATACTTCAACACCAAAACAACAACAACAACAACAACAACACAACCATCTCAACACCAAAACAACAACAACAACACACCTCAACACCAAAACCAACAACAACAACACAACCATCTCAACACCAAAACAACAACAA